>VSMD01022668.1:0-17773 GCA_008750895.1 Mirza zaza
GGCGCGGTGGCTCAAGCCTGTAATCCTAGCTCTCTGGGAGGCCGAGGTGGGCGGATCATTTGAGCTCAGGAGTTCGAGACCAGCCTGAGCAAGAGCGAGACCCCATCTCTACTATAAATAGAAAGAAATTAATTGGCCAACCAATATATATAGAAAAAATTAGCCGGGCATGGTGGCACATGCCTGTAGTCCCAGCTACTTGGGAGGCTGAGGCAGCAGGATTGCTTGAGCCCAGGAGGTTGAGGTTGCTGTGAGCTAGGCTGACACCACGGCACTCACTCTAGCCTGGGCAATAAAGTGAGACTCTGTCTCAAAAAAAAAAAAAAAAAAAAAAAAGAGCAGTACTGGGGATTTCTAGGCACATCATTTTGTATTTTTTAAGAATAGTCTTGAAAATATTGGCTGCAAAAACTGATGCACATTATGATTTAGTCAAATATCCAAACACATTTTTGGATCTACTTTTTAAAAACTACGTATACCCTAATTGATAATGCTATATAAACACTGGATCTTATCTTTAAAATGATCCATTTAATTGGGCATCACAATTCTCCCACAATTTCCCTATTACATAGCCTGTGCCATTTTGTGAAAATTACCAGCTCTTAGAACAGTTGTGAGTTCAGAAAATAACTAAAAGAAATTAGAGGGAAAAATACAAAAAGTTGGGGGTCAAAGTACTTCCCAACCAGACTGGCCTACCTAGCTGTGGGAGACCCCATTCAAAAATAAATATTTTTCTACCCTGCATGAAACTTTTCACTTAAAAAGAGGTTCAGGAGTTTGAAAAGAGGTTCAACAAGCATCCTCCTTTAAAAATAACTTTTCATAGTAACAATAGAGCCACTCCCAGGAGTTTAAATTTTTTCTTTTCAACATCTACACTAATGGAGTGTTTTGGTTAGGAAGAGAAACCCTATTCATCAATTCTAAGACACATATATTTTTCATATTTTAATATCTCTGAAAGTGGGGTGCACCCTACAATCAATAGTTTCTTGCAGCTAAACGCATATTTTCTTTAGTGGTCTATAAAATTATGGTGCATCTTACAACTTGACATAATTCAATGCAATTCAACATTTAATCTTCTAAGTCTTAAAGATTTGGTCCAACTGGTCAATATGGACCCTGTGGTATTAAAAAGACACTCTAAAAGCATAAAAACTAGCAATAGGTGGGAGAGGGTAAAAGGAAAGAAAAAAGTTCATACTTCAAAATTTAGCATGAGAGGAAATCAATTTTCTTTCCTTTCCATGTCTCCCTGCTCCTAAGATCCAAAACAGATCAGTACAGTTCTCTAGCCACTGCTAGGCCACATGGGAGGCTCTCCTTATTTATTTAATATACAACAAAGTCAGTTACAGACAGCCTGCAATCTAGTAGTGGAGATAATATTTGTGTAAAAAAAAAAAAAAAAAAAAGCTGCTTTAAAAGACCAAATGACTCATGAAACTGCACACTTAATTTGCACATAACATTGTGTATCAGTTATACTTCAATAAAGGTGATTTTTTAAAAAGACAAATAAGAAAATACTAGATAAGAAATTGCATGCCTTAAAAGAACAATGTAGGACTTAAGAAGAGATACCATCCAGAAGAAGAAAATGGGTAAGACTTGAGAAAAAAGTAGAATTTGAAATGAGGCTTAAAAAATGGGTAGGTCTTGGGCATATGACAATTTGACCATGTATGTAGTTCAAGTAGAGAAAACAGTATAAACAACATCCACAAGGGGGAAAAAAGAATATGGGCAAGGAGCAAAAATAGCAGTAGGTAAGAATAAGGCAAATCTGAGGCAAATTATCACAGAAAGAACTTCATTTAACGGAAGACACTGGAAACCTCTGTGCAGAGAAGTGGTAAGAACTGGCTTCAAGATCATTTTAGGCAGAAATGCATAAGATAAACTGGATAAAGGAGAAAGTGAGAGTAAGAAGGTCTTAATATTAGTCCAGGTGGGAGGAGAACCTGATTTAGAGTTAGCAAAAAAAAAAATTTTTTAAGTATACACACACACACACACACAAACACACACACACACAAACACACACACACACACACACACACCCATGCACGCACACGCACACGGGGGGGGGGCGGGGGAGAAAACTATATGAAAGACAAATAACACTAGATTTGAAAACTCAATAAATAAATTTCTGAAAAAAATATGAAACACTAAAATTCACACAGGTTAGGTGTGGTGGCTCAAGCCTGTAATCCTAGCACTCTGGGAGGCTGAGGTGGGAGGATCACTCAAGGTCAGAAGTTGGAAACCAGCCTAAGCAAGAGCCAGACCCCCGTCTCTACTAAAAATAAAGAAATTAATTGGTCAACTAAAAATATATAGAAAAAATTGGCCAGGCATGGTGGTACATGACTGCCTGTAGTCCCAGCTACTTGGGAGGCTACCGCAGAAGGATCGCTTGAGCCCAGGAGTTTGAGGTTGCTGTGAGCTAGGCTGATACCACGGCACTCTAAGCCCAGGCAACAGAGTTAGACTCTGTCTCAAAATAAATAAATAAATAAAATAAAATTCACACAGGAAGTAGAAAACCTATACAAACCAACAGCTATTAAACAAACTGAAATGGTATTCAAAGTCCCCTTCACAAAAAAAGATCCAGGCCTGAATGGTCTTACAGGTGAAATCTGCCAAACTTTCAAAGAACAGATAAGCCCAGTCTAAATTGCTTCTGAAAAGAGAAAAAGGAAAGGTGCCCAGCTCATTTTATGATTCTTTTGCTACCCTGATGCCAACATGAATTAGGAATCATAGCAAAGTTAGCAGGAATAGAGAGCAGAAGAGTTATAATATCATGAAACCAGAATCACAGATGTTGGCTACCACAAGAAATGATAAAAAGAGAAAAAGTCTGTGTTCAGTATGTCATCAACAAAGACAGGGAACACCAGAAAAACAACTCTGGGAAAGAAAAAGAGCTCAGTCTGAACCAGAACAAGCAGGTACAGATAATGCATAAAGCAACTGAAAAAACAGGATTCAAGTGCAGAAAAGAATAAAGAATTGAGAATTATTCAGATATAAAAGTTTGAACAATAATGTCAAGGGACTAAAGACATTATAGAAAACTTGTCTGAAAAGTGAAACTTGGAGAACACCTATATTAGAGGAAAGAGGAAGAAGAGAAGGCACAAAAGGGGCAAAGAAGAACAAACTCAGTATGTCACATAAGCCCCCTTTTTCATCTAGTTAATTGTTGTCATCCTTCACAACTGTCCTGGGTTCCAAGATAATATTTTTAAGGAATCCTTCTCAGATGCTCCCATCACCAGCAGCACCAGGTCAAGTCACCATTTTAAGCTCATATAATACTCTGTACTTTAATTAAAATCACAATTATATTTAATTATAAAATTCATTCTTCAATATGTCTCCCCTACTGGACTTTAAACTCCAGAGGGTAAAGACTATCTGTTTCTGTATCCTGAGCGTTAGAATACACAAGTATTTGCTGAATGAAGCCAAGAGAATGTTAAGTGTTACAGAAAGTTCAACAAGAGGACTTTAAAAAGGAGCTTGAATTTGTGAAGGGGAAATCCACATAACAAGGGGTTAAGAATGGACAGTCACCAAGAAAAGACAGGAAAAGTAGACTAACTCTTGGTAAACTCTAGAAATGGGATTATGAATTGATTATGAATGAATTTTACATTTATTTCAATTTTGCTCTATTTTGAGATTTTTCTTTAATGACCATGTATTACTTTTGTAATGAAAAAACGTTCTAAAATGTTAATATAATTTGAAAAGGAAAAGCAGCAACAAGACAGCTTGAAGAGTAGCAGACTTAGACAAAGGTTTTTGTAAATGGAAGGAATCTTAAGTACATTTGAACTTTTAAGATCCCAAAGAGGACAGAGAGGATAACTCATTCTCTGTTAAGTAGGAAACTTAGAGAAGAATGAAACAGTGTTACCTACTAAGAAGGACAAAATAATATTCTTCCTCTGAGCTGGAAGGAAAGCAGATGACCAGAAGGAATCTAGGGAAAGAGCTCCCACCTGCTGCCTCAATCTTTTCTGTAGAGGGCAGAAGAGAAGAAAGGAGAAAAGGTTTGAAATGGGCTGCAAGGAGAAGGTGAAGAGAGAAAAAATAAAACAGGAAGAGTACTGGTTCTATTAAAAATGCATTCTTAATTTCAACAGACCTTTCATAAACTCAACCCATTCCCAGATCAGAGAATTGCCCATATTTTAGCTTTAAATTTAAAAATCTAAATAATTCTGGTCTACAGTCCTTATTTTAACAATCGAAAACAATAAGAAGCATTAAGTTACATTCTACTTTAATTCAAAGTTTGACTCCTCTTACAAGTAAATACAATAAAGGAGTTGTTTTCAACTCAAGCAACAAAATAGCGGTCATTTCAACTATGAGTAATTAAAAATGTTACTAAACGAAAAAGTGTGTGCAGAAAAAGTGTGATTTAAAATAAAACAAAAACTCGTAAGCCTGAATACGATATTCCTGAGTTCAACTCCCAACTCACTTAGACAAGTTATTTAACCTCTTTGCAACTCGGTTTCCTTCTCTAAAAAAAGGAAAAAAATGAGGAATACAATAAGCCAGGGTTGTTGTGAGGATTAATGACGTAACACTGGTGCCAAGTTCATACTATATACTCAGAACAGCTTGTTAACCTTTTAAAAGAGAAAGCCTGCAGCACTTTGATCAAATTAAAACATCTGAGAGTATGAAAGAGTACAAGTCACAAAACGCCAGACCCTAACACACAGCATATTATTTTTCTTCCCTGACGCAAGCTCATTTTTTTTTTCTTGCCAAATCTTTCCACTAGGAGTCTGGAAAGAGAGAAAAGAGTCCGCGCGATCCGACGGAAAGTTTCCGAGGCTGAAGTGCAGAATCACAACAGACACGGCAGCGGAGGCCGCGCCGGAAAACAGGTGAAACGACGGCAGACCCGCAGCAACGCGGCCCCTGCCCGCGGGCCGGCGCGGGGGCGGCGGGCGGCCTCCGGCGCGCCCCCACCTGACCGCCCCCGCTCTCTTCCCCGTCTCGCCGAAGAACCTCGCGGCGCCGGGCCGGAGGTGAGCGCCTTGCCCAAGCGGGCTCCAGAGGCGGCCCCGGCGCGGCTTTCGCCCGCCGCAGCCGGGCTGGGCCTGCGGTCCGGGTGGGGAACAAAGAGGGGCCGGGCGGCGGGGCGCGGCGGGGGCGGCGGCTCTCCAGCGGGGCCGCGGCCTGGCCAGTCGAGGCGGGGGCCCCGCGGGGTGCCCGGGCCGGCCGCCCCTCGCCCGGGCCTCGGCGCCCGGCTGCCTCCGAAACTTGGCCCGCGCCGGCCTCCCCGGCCGGCACACGCACTTCCCGGCCGCCAACTCACCCGGACCCCGGGGAACTCATCCTCCAGCCCTCGGGCGGAGCGGGGGCGCGGCGAGCCGCCGGGGCGCGGCGGGGGCCCGGCTCGGCCTCGGCCCTCGGCGTGCGCGGCCCAGGCCCGGTCGCCCCTCGCGCGGCCGAGCGATCCTCGTCTCGCGCGGACGGACGCGCGGAGCCCGAGCCTTCCTGCCCGCCCTCCTCTCTCCTCCCTCCTTTTTCCTCCTCCTCCTCCTCCTACTTCTCCGAGCCCGGCAGGCGGATTCCAATCTCGGCAGCCGCCGCCGCCGACACTCGCACGGGGGGAGGGGCGGCGCGGGCGCGGGCGCGGGGCCTGGGGGAGGGGCGGGCCTCGGCGCGGCGCGCGCACCCGACCCGGGCGCCGGCCCCGCCCGCCCGCGACACGAACGCAGCCGAGCGCGCGGCGAAAGCGCCCGAAGGGTCCTGGGAGCCCGGCGCCCCGCTGCCGGGGAGGACGACCCGCCGCCGGCAAGGGGGCGCCGGGCTGCTGTTGGGGCGGCGGTGCTTCTCCGCGCGGGACCGCCGGTCCCTCCCCTCCCGCCAGCGGCGGCGGGGCCGCGAGCGCCCACGACCGGGGCTGCCGAGGGCAGCGCGGACACGGCCGCCGCCTCCTGGGCCCCCCGTTCGCGCGGACCCCTTCTCCGCCCGGCACGCCGCGCGGGAGCGGCTGGCAGCTAAATCGTAAAGTCAGCCGGACCGCCCAGAAGGCACCAGGTCACCTAGGTGGGAGATTGCCCAGTCGTGGTGGTGGTCGGTGCCACAAAGAAAAGACAAAGGTGGTCACAGAGCATTCCTTATTCACACCCCCCCCGCCTCCCTCCCGGCCCCGGCCTCTCTTCCCGGGCTCCCTGCCGCCGCGCCCACTCGGCGACGCCGGAGCAGAGCGGCGCGGGAGCCGCGCGGAGCGTCGATCGGGGCGCCGGCCCCGCCGCCCGGGCCCCTGTGATCTGCGAGCCCGCGAATTCCAGAGGCGTAAGATAAGCCGCGGCCCGGGCCCGTCAGTTCTGAAGTCAGCGGACTATAAATATTCCTCACTTCTCTACCTTTGGCTCACTCTGGTGACCTCGTATACCCTCCGGAGGCTCAGTCCCTCCTTTCGGAAAACGCAAATAATTGTCACTACCTCTTCTACATTTCTCCTCATTTGTAGTAAACGCTTTTAAAAGTGTTCAGTGACCTGTAGGTGAAGAAAGACGCGATAGGCTCCATTTAACCAAATGTGACCGTAACCTCTTTGGTAAGTAGTTCAACAAACGTATTGGGTTCAATTAAGTCACTGCAAAAGATAAGATTTTTTTTAAATCCCTTTTTTTATAAAAATCACTTTTAAAACTGCGTAAAAAGAGAAGGAAAAGAATGTGCCAGGCACTGATAACTGGATTTTCACAGATTCTTGCCTGAAGAGATGTTTAGATTCCAGAGTATTCCATAGTCCGATGTAAATGTTTAAATTCCCATATATTTTTATTTAGATTTTTTTGTTCATCTCTTATTCTGTCCTTCTTATACACTTTTGCCCTTACTGCTTCAGATGCCCTCCATAATTCTGAATTATGTTTCATTTCTATTTTCTTCTCCTTTTTCTGAGCTCTCTCTTTAGCTGTCTCAAGTTTGAGAGTCATGGGTTGTGATATCATGCTATGCAGGAAGAATATGATACTTGAGATGCTTTGCATCAACGAAAATTGGTCACTTTTCTTTCTCAGGTTTCCTACATACTACTCTGCTTTAATTTTAAAGGAAAAGGTGTACCTTTTGCTCAAAGAGATTCAGAATGATTGGGCAATGAGCTCCTTGATGTATGCTGAACAATGTGTCATGGCAGAGAAAACCACAGCAAGTGTATTATTGTGCCCTCTAAGGCCTAGTTTGATTTTTAGACACGTGAATTGTCTATAAAATAGCCAACGATCTTAGGTTGAACTTTAGTACTAAAGTTTTGAAATGTACAAATCAGTGTTTCCTGCCTTGTGTAATGTGCCACTATAGAAATGAGAGCAAAATCTCATCAAATTTTAAGTTGTGATGTCTTTGCTTCCCTAGAGAAGGATTTCCTTTTCAAATCTTGGGAATTGTACTAGGTATCCTTTTGCTATCCTTAGATAAGGCTCGCCTAGTGCCCAGGCTTAAACCCTTCACAACCTACCTACTGACAACTAGCGGGGCATGGTGTTCTCTCTGGTTGCTGGCATGTTTGTGCATGCAAGCCTGTTTCTCCGGTTCGCCTTGCCCACTGAATGAACAGAGCAGCCAGGAAGCTCAAGGAGACATCTGGACACGTATGGTCTGGCCCCTAAACTCAAAGGCAACACTTCATGATCCAAATTTAACATTATCTAATGTATTTTTTTTAGTAGGTTATAGAATAGGCTGGAAATGAGCCTTTTCCTCTGCACTGTTAATTTGAAGTATAGGTCTCAAGAATGTTAGTTGTTACATGCCTAAATCAGTATTAGTTTGGAATGGAAATGACTCCTCCTACTTAGTTCTCAGCTCTACAAGGACAAGGTATTCAGGGAAGGTGTCCTCTACAAGGACACCTTCCCTGAATACCTATCTTAAATGAACATCCCATCACAGCCAACCTCATATTCTTTATACCACTTTTTACTGTCTTAAATTATCTTGTTCATTTTGTGATTTGTTTATGATCTGAGTTCCTCTGCCCCACCAGAATGTAAACTCCATGACTGCGAAGACTGTCAATCTGTTCTCAACTCTCCTCAGAGCCTAGTGCCTGGCATGTGGTAAGTGCTCAGTATTTGTTAAATAAGTGAGATAGATAAGCATAGAATTCCTCTAATTTCTGAACTTTATCACCAAGACCCTTCCAGTATTAGAGTGTGGCATGGCTGGCTACGTGGGAAAGCATGAGGCTTGGTAGGGGAAGCCACTGATTACATCGTCTTCATTGAAATGGGGACTTCTGCCTTCAGGGATCCTAGTTGAATAGATTAATCCAAGTTAATCCATGCGAAGTCATTTTCCTGTTGTAAAGATTTTATGAGGCAAAAGGCAGCGCTAAGTCTGTGTGAGTCTGGAGATAAGTTAGAGCTCAGTGAAGAGGGACTAGAGAAGGGCTGCCTTTTGTAGGGGGACACTTTACGTTGGTTTCAATATTAAATAGACAGGTGTTGTGCAGAGTAAAGGAAACAGCTTCATTTTTCAGCATAGACACTACTATATCATTTTATTGGTTAATAGTACCACTCCATGGTTTAGAAGGACCAAGCCAAAACAGAAATTGTGTTTAGGAAAAAGATGGATGTGTATAATTCAGTGTACAAAATAAAGTTTAAAAGCATGACTTTGTTCTTTTCTTTGCAGAGTGGTACAGTATTTTACTTCCCCTTCTACGTTTACTAAACAACTTATGCCGTACTCCTTTGTTTTTTGTTTGTTTTTTTTGAGACAAGGTCTTTCTCTTTTGCCTGGGCTAGAGTGCAGTGGCATCATCATAGCTCACTGCAACCTCAAACTCCTGGTCTCAAGAGATCCTCCTGGCCGGGCGCGGTGGCTCACGCCTGTAATCCTAGCTCTCTGGGAGGCCGAGGTGGGCGGATCATTTGAGCTCAGGAGTTCTAGACCAGCCTGAGCAAGAGCGAGACCCCATCTCTACTATAAATAGAAAGAAATTAATTGGCCAACTAATATATATAGAAAAAAATTCGCCGAGCATGGTGGCGCATGCCTGTAGTCCCAGCTACTTGGGAGGCTGAGGCAGCAGGATTGCTTGAGCCCAGGAGTTTGAGGTTGCTGCGAGTTAGGCTGATGCCATGGCACTCACTCTAGCCTGGGCAATAAAGTGAGACTCTGTCTCAAAAAAAAAAAAAAAAAAAAAAAAGAGATCCTCCTGCCTCAGCCTCCCAATTAGCTGGGCATACAGGTATCCACCACCATACCCAGCCTATTTTTTGTTTCTTTGTAGAGGCAGGGTCTTGCTATTGTTCAGGCTTGTCTCCAACTCCTAGCCTCAAGTGATCTTCCTGCGTCAACCTCCCAAAGTGCTAGGATTACAGGTGTGAGCCACCAATGCCCAGCCCTTACTCCATTTTAATTTCTCTTTGCTTCAAAGCACTTTTTTTACTATGGTTAAAAGACAGTTGACTGAGGCTATTGCAGCAAAGTAGCTATCACTTGGTCCTACCTAGTCCATGGCCTCTGCATTCCTCCTTCCCCTGTCATTTGTATACATTTTCCCATAGAACCCAATCTTCCCTCACCTCTGAGGGAGGAAGAATTTTCAAAGCTTCAGTCCTGACCCCAACTCAGCCTCCTGCTGCCTCTGCTGCTTATGTGGAGAGCCCTGACCCTGGCCCCTTTGTAGGAACTGACTCACAGCCCTTATGTTTGAAACTCTGGCCTGTGAACCTGCCTGGAACTCGAATTTCTTTGCTTATTGTCTGGACTCAGCCCCAGCCCTACAGCCCCAGACTCTTCTGTGCACTAGTAGATATTCCTGGTGGCAACACTTGCCTCCAGATCTTAGTTTCTAGGTTGTAGAGTCCCTCTGTCTGTAGTCTACCTATCTACTGGGCTTCCTTTGTCCAACTGCCTCAGGTCAGACATCCTGCTGCCTGCTGTTCTCCTGGGCTACCTGCCACCTGTTGTTTGCTCACTACTGTGGCTATCAGCTGGTGCCTAGAGGGGGAGGGCAGCAGTTCCTCCCACCAAGCACCCAACCCCAGTTCCCACTGTAAATCTTGGCCCTCCTGGTCCTGCTGTCACTCACTGCCCTGCCTTTACCTGTCCTCACAGCGCTGGGTTTATGACCTATTACACCTGGATTATTTTTTAACCAGACAAAAACCTATATAATAACATATACATATAACTATAACATGTATATAGTTTTTATCTGGTTAAAAAACAAGTATGATAAATATATTCATAAATTCCTAGTATCTGTTCTGAAATATATATGTATGTATATATCTTAAATATACATTCAGAAATGAAAGACTGCTATCTTATTGTATTTGCTATTCTTGAACACTGATTGCACTCAAGCATTCTTTTGGGGCTACTAGTCCAGAATTCCCAGCATGTGGAGCTGAGTATGATTACTTTGTAAACAACTATTCAAAGGAAGGCAAGGTGCGATGGTAAAGATTCAAGCTGAGATAACCAAGGAGATAAAATCCTGGATCAGGAGTGCAGAGGCATTAGCAGCCATACTATACCTACTGTACACAGCCTACATGGTTATCCAGTTGTATTCCTAGGTGTGGTGTGGTTGTCACCAATATGACCAGGCATAATAGTTTATCCACCAGGTATGTTGGGGGTGCCTGTCCCTGTGCTAGACTGATGGTTCCAGAGGACAAGCTGTGTCTTACTCTCACTTCGTTTTATCTAACGTGCTACCTGGCACACCAGTAGGTAGTCAGTAAATATTTATTGAATGGATGACTGTGTTTACTAAGTATCATAGTAGGCTCCTATCCTCCAAAAGCATAAAGTATCTACTAGTAAAAATAAGACATGTACAGAATTCTGGCATTTAATGTTTATTTCTGAGCCAGGAGTTATTGACCTTAACATAGTAGATACTTTATTTTGTTCTGTACTGATAGTGTGCCCTCACTCATTTCTTTTATTTCTATCAACCATGACAGAGTTGGGGTGGTTTTGTTTTGTTTTTCACTATCTTTAAGGATTAATGATAAAGCATTTTTCTTGATGGAATAAGAGTATACTAACATGCTGTATATGATAACAGAACTGTCATCGACTTTAAATTCTAAGAGCTTGTTTTCAATAAATAGTGTTTGAGGTTCTATTTGCTCTTTAAAACAACTTTCTCAATTCTTTCATGGGGATACATGATCATATATTTAACCAGAAACCAATACTTGTCAGTGTTTCTTTTAAAATGTAGATTATTTTCCATTTAGTTTGCTACCCACCTTGAAGCCTGTCTTCTTATATACTGGAATTATACTAGCTCTTCTCCTGATTGATCTTTTCCTCTTTCAACTAAGCTTGCCCAGAGTTTTTTGAGATTTCTTTTATGAAACACCAGTCACATCAAGTCTAGAAGCCACTGCTATGTGGCAACATTCTGTTAGACTGGTCTCCCTACTTTGTGAAGAATGGGCCATATTCATTCTCCTTTTGCTGGCATTCTCCTGCCTATAATGCCCAAGTACCACCTCTTCCAAGAAGTCATCTTTGCTCTGTCCTAAACTCCTTACACTTTTTTCTCTATTGACTTTTTTGCATAGCTTAGCTGTTCCTGTGTCTCCCCCCCCCCCCCCCCCCCCCCGCCCCAACAAGATTTCATACCTTTATTCACTTGCACATGAATAGGGGCTGCTCAGCCTCCCAGCCTAGGAAAGGATAGTTTATCAAAATACACAAGGTATCAAAAGAGCAGTCCCTAGTTACTGGGGCCTACCAGTTATTGAATCCTTGCCTCTGTGAATCCGTTGTTTTCAAGGCCCAGCTGGAGGTGGGGAGGTAGTCACTAACTCCCTGATGCACTTGCTATGCTGTTGTCCTCCCTCCTGTCCTTCCATAGTTACCACTGTTGCTTTAGTCACTGTGCTGAGCACCAGGGTTGCTAGATTGCACACCTCCAGGGGGTGCTATTCATGTCCTGCGTGGTGTGAAGAGTGCTCCCTGGAATTGTGTAGTGCACCATCTGCCCGAGGTCCTACCGAACACCAGGAAAGTGCTACTCCAATTGCAGGCAGAGAGCCTAGTCCCTGGCTTGTTTAAAGAACCAGCGTTTTTTATTGTTTAACACTGTATATACCCTTCAGGGCATTTGGCAAGATATATTTAAGTGTTTGTTAATTCTTTATTATAAAATATGAGTGCATATAAATAAACAGATTATAAGAAAACACAGTCAAAATGTTGGCAGTATTCTATGGTGGCCTAATAGATGGCTATTATTTTCTTAATAAGCTTTATCTCTACCAAGTTACTCTTGACCAAAAGTAAGGATAACTTTAAAATTTAAGAATAAAAATATTTTAATTATTTAAAAAATAAAGGAAAAAAAAAAGCTTTATCTCCCCACAATGGATGATATTACTTTTAGAATAAGAAAAGTAGATATTATTTAAAAGAACTGATTGATAAAAGATTGGGGAGAAAAATGAAATTGGCAAGATGCTTGTTTGTCAGAATGAAGTCAATTAGAATCCCATATAAGATATGTAAAGTTTTCATTTATTTGAGCAATGTGAATGTTTTTCTTAATAACAAGTTATTCTGTTATACTTGCAATAATGCATCATACTATTCAGATTTCAACTATGTTATATACCATATTTAATCATAATTAAGATATACTATTGATTACAAGATGCATCATTTTATGTACAACTAAGGAAGAAAAAGACTGCCAATTAAACTGTGACACATTATTGATTATAAGACATCACAATTTCAGAGAGGTTAAAATGTCAAAAAATGTGCATCTGGATGAGAGTTGATGAAATACAGTGTGTTTTAATGCATCTAGAAGGTGAAACTGCCATGTAGGTCAATAGTTTGAAATGTTGAGTTTCTAGGTTTTTGATGTATAATCTTATTTGTTACGCACAATTCCTGAATAGCCATGCTATAAATGTTACCACAAAAGCAGAGGCAGTGCAGTTCAGCTGCACATAAATACATAAAACAAACAAAAGTGAGTAAGTCATGATTCAGTCACATAAAGTTTAGAAGAAATAGCAGCATCAAGTCATGTGCTTGGATTATATTACAAATAAAAAATTAACTTTCTGACAGTTGCTTATACTGAAAGTGTGTGATGACAAGAAGAATTGAATTTTAAATGTTTTAAAAAAACACACAAGTTTTTATCTTTGGAGAAGTCAAACTGAACAATCAGAGCAGTCGCAGCAGTGCGGTAAAATGACTTTACATCTATGCCGGAAGCTGAACAATAGTGCTTGTTGCTTATGGGGCCGTCAGGAAAAGCCAGCTGTGGACTTCTTTCTACTACAATTAATTGCTTCCGCTGTATATAAAATTGAAAGAATTGGGTGCTTTAGTGCGGAAAAAGGATATCCTGCTACACTGCTCCCATTTCCTCACAGAGGCTATTACAGAGCCTTTCACCATTAATTCACATGCACTGGATTATCCTGTGATGAAAGACCCAAAAGGCTTTTCATTTTTATAGTCTCTTATCTCCTATTTATTTGACACCTCTCTGGAGATACCTGCTCTTCTCCCAAGACTGGCTAATTGCTAGGATGTCAGAGGTGGCTAATGACTGGCTTCCTTTTCAGAGGCTAATTATGAGCCCATCTCTATACTTTGTCTTGGAGTGGCCTTTGTCATTGCTGAGAAATATTCTGAGTTCTATCATTGTTTGAAATACCAAATGCTGTATTTTCAATGCCAACTTTCAATCCCTGCCCGTGGTGCACTTTGAGCCTAGCAAGTGACTCTTACATAAATCCTTTGTGTAGACCTGCACTGGGCAGGGCAATAGCCACTTGCCATATGTGACTATGTAAATTTCAAATTAGTTAAAAGTAAATTAAAGTTAAAATTCAGTTTCTCGGTCTAGCTATATTAAGTGCTCAATAGCCATAAAAAATTAGGGGCTTCCATGTTGAGACAGGGCAGATACAGGACATTTCCATTTTCACTGAAAGTTCAATTAGTACAGGTATAGATCTGGCTTGCTCAGCTCAGACCTTAAGAAAAAGTATCTGAAACCATTACTGTTCTCACCAAATTAAGTGGTAGAAAGACTCTACATCCGGGGATCTTTTCTATAGTTTGTTACTAGAGAAGTATCTCTAAACATGTAGAGCACCAGAAATAAGGGTTGCTGTTCAATGGATATAAAGTTTCAGTTTATATGAGGTATTCTTACCACAATTTAGAAAAAACAATCTATTTTTTTTAAATGGTAGAAAATTGGCCAAAATCCTAAATAGTGGTTGTCACCCAGTAGTGAGACTGTGATCACTTTTTTCTTTCTACTTGTATGTGTTTTTCAGATTTAATAAGCACATACTTTCTTAATTAGTAAAAATTAAAGATATCTAAACCCATTTATTTCTTTTATTGCCAGTTTTAAACTAAGGTGCTTTCATCCAGTTCCTGTCTCTAAGAGAGAAAGTAGTCATTTTGAACTACTGTTTCTTCAAAAATTACCCTCAGGCAGCATCTTTTAGTTGAGAGATCTGTATTCCCTCTATCCTGACATGAGCAGCATCAGAGACTTGTGTTTGGGCTACACAAGAGCTCTGCTAAATAGAATCAGAAAACATCCTTCTGGAAGAGATGGCTCACGGCTGCTGGCAATCCTCTCTAGCCAGGCATTTGCTGGGTATTTTGCCAAGATCCATGCATTTCTAGACTATAGTCCAGAGTCTTGCAGTCAAGGCCCAATAGGTTAAGGAAGCTTGTAGATTGAAGAGGGCTCTAGTTTTACCACTGAGAAAAGAACCATAATAAGTCCTCATTTCCTAAAAGTTCTGACATGACCGTACAGATTTAATTAGGAATAGCAAGCTGTTTATAACAAAGTATAAACTGTGTAAAGCAGACCTTAGTGGACACTCCCAAAGGATGCCCCATGAACCCTTGTTTCTCTGAGTCCCGATTCAGCAGATCTGGCTTGATGAGGTAGGGTGCTGCAGTGCCAGCCAGGGGAGTACCCCAGAAATCCCTTTCCAGAACTTTCCATGACCAAAAGAGATGGCCAGAGAGTTCATGGAAAACCTCTCTTTTTCTTTCTTTTCCTCTTTGAAACTTGAAGCCAATCCCACTTTTTTTTTTTTTTTTTTTTTAGTACTTCAGCACCCATCCACTGGCGAGACTCTTGAGAAACATGACATGGTGGGAAGAACACAAACTTTGGAGTCAGAATCCTGGATGTATGTCCTAGCTTTTGACCTTGGGCAATGTTTGTCAACCTCTCAGAATCCCAGTTTCTTCCTTTATGAAATGAGAGTAATACCAATCTAGTGGGACAGATGTGAGAATTAACTGAGATAGCATATGCAAAGTGGTTGGCACAGAGTCAGCACTCAGTTAATTTTAGTTACCTTTCCTTTTCCCTCTAAAAAGTGATTGGTCCTGGCCGGGCGCGGTGGCTCACGCCTGTAATCCTAGCTCTCTGGGAGGCCGAGGCGGGCGGATTGCTCAAGGTCAGGAGTTCGCAACCAGCCTGAGCAAGAGTGAGACCCCGCCTCTACTATAAATAGAAATTAATTGGCCAACTAATATATATATAGAAAAAATTAGCCGGGCATGGTGGCACATGCCTGTAGTCCCAGCTACTCGGGAGGCTGAGGCAGGAGGATCGCTTGAGCCCAGGAGTTTGAGGTTGCTGTGAGCCAGGCTGACGCCACGGCACTCACTCTAGCCTGGGTAACAAAGTGAGACTCTGTCTCAAAAAAAAAAAAAAAAAAAGTGATTGGTCCATTAGTGTTTATGTTGAAAGGGAGAGAAAACAAACTGTAAAACTCTTAATGAGCCTTACTTCACATACAGCCCAGTGTAGTTCAATAATTAGTGTATGAGTTCTGCTTTGGCCTGGGCTGGACTCCATTTCTTCATTCCAGCCTGAGCTCTGGAATTCCCCCCTCTAGAAAACCCTAGCTACCCACTCCCAGGCTGGGTTAGTGGCCCTCCTGAGCAATCCCACAGCACACACCTGGCCTTCTGCTTCTCAAGCAGGGGTGCCCGACACTGAGCATGGAGCACATAACATTATAGAACATCTTCTCCAGGGCATCAGCTTGCCTCTTGTTGTTTCTTTTTTAATAACTTAAAGTGCGTGATTTTTTTAAACTAAAACATTAGATTGTAAAAGAAATTTCACAATTGCAGAGGGTTGCTAGAGGACATGTGTTTGCTGTCCTTTGCTTCTAGATATACTGTGTAGAAAAGTTGGAGAGGCATTTATTGCTATATGATAGTGAAATTCTGCAGTAACTTATCTATTTCCTCCCCCAGACTGAGCTGTGTGAGGCAGGGGTTGTGCCTCACTTGCAGTCTGAATTTGCACTTAGCTACTTAGCATGAGGCCTGGCTCAAAGTAAAGCCTCAGTGAATGTTTGTGGAACTGAAGTCAACTCTTTCTCCTGGTACTACTGGTAAATATAGTGTTTCTACCAAGGAGAGGAACCGTTTAACTGACAAGACTTCACATTGCATGCCTAATGGAGAAAGGTATTTTGGGCAGAGGTATGTAACCTATTTGAACCTCGGCTTCTCTACCTGGGAGGGTTGTGAAGATTCAATGAGAAATGATACATAAAGTGCCAAGCACATAAGCATAGAAGGTACACCCACACACACAAAAAGCTTATTTCCTTTCCTCTAAAGTCACATTCTGGTTATTAACCTACAAGCTACAAGATGATTCTGGTCATTTTAATCATTCCAAGCAACTCAAAAAGGACCTGGTATCTATGGCCCAGGTCTGAGCCACTGCCCCGGGCTTCTGTAACACTACTGTTCTTCCTCCTAAACTCCCAACTTAATATTACCCATGCTCACAGTCTGAGTTTCATTCACATTAAACCTGGGCTTATAAGATAGAGATAATTCCACTAGAAGTTGGAGAAAGGTAACCACCTGTTAGGAGGCAGGAGCTGCAGAGCCATTTCAAGCCTCACCTCACTCAGTAATGTGATTTACCCTCCCAACCCCAGGGCATGTCTTGGCTCTGGTTCTGGGACAGCCCTGGATGAATGTTACTAATTCCTGACATACAGCATGAACCGGGGAATCAGGATCCACCAATGGCCGTGTCCTTCCTTCTGTTGGCCTGCATCCAGAGTCGCTTTACCAGGAAACTAATGAAGCTTAAGCTTCAAGGCTCTTCTCTCACTTTCAAAGGCCGCCTGTGGGTGCTAAGAGTTGCTGGAATATTCTAGGTTGAGAGGGGAAGCTAGGTTGCAATCAGGGAGCATTCCTATGTAAGCTTTTCTGATAACTTACCTAAAGAGATTCAGAAGAAAGACACTTAGAGTTCCGTGACTTCATTCATTTGTGATTTTTTTTTTCTCTTTCTAAATAAATACTCAGTTTGGTATTTGCAATTACTGTATGTATTCTTCTTCTTTTTTTTTTTTTTTTTTTTTTTTGAGACAGAGTCTCACTTTATTGCCCAGGCTAGAGTGAGTGCCATGGCGTCAGCCTAGCTCACAGCAACCTCAAACTCCTGGGCTCAAGCAATCCTGCTGCCTCAGCCTCCCGAGTAGCTGGGACTACAGGCATGTGCCACCATGCCCGGCTAATTTTTTCTATATATTAGTTGGCCAATTAATTTCTTTCTATTTATAGTAGAGATGGGGTCTCGCTCTTGCTCAGGCTGGTCTCGAACTCCTGAGCTCAAACAATCCGCCCACCTCGGCCTCCCAGAGAGCTAGGATTACAGGCTTGAGCCACCGCGCCC
>VSMD01022671.1:0-32767 GCA_008750895.1 Mirza zaza
TTTAATTACTACAGCTTTGTAGTATAGTTTGATATCTGGCATATTAATGCCTCCCATTTTGTTTTTGTTTCCTAGAATTGCTTTTGATATTCGGGGTCTTCTTTGGTTCCATACGAAGCGTAAAATTATTTTTTCTATATCCGTGAAGAATGTTGATGGGATTTTAATAGGTATTGCATTGAATCTGTAGATTAGTTTGGGTAGTATAGACATTTTAATGATGTTGAGTCTGCCGATCCATGAGCATGGAATGGATTTCCATCTGTTTACATCCTCTGCTATTTCCTTCCTTAGTGTTTCATAGTTCTCCCTGTAGAGGTCTTTTACCTCCTTGGTTAAGTATATTCCTAGGTACTTTAATTTCTTTGTTGCTATTGTGAAGGGGATTGAGACTTTGATTTGGTTCTCGATTTGATTGTTGTTGGCGTATATGAATGCCTCTGATTTCTGTGTATTGATTTTGTATCCTGAGACTTTACTAAAATCATTTATCAGTTCCAGGAGTTTCTTGGTTGATTCTTTAGGATTTTCTAAATATAATATCATATCATCAGCGAAGAGTGAAAGTTTGATCTTGACCTCAAACTATTTAATAACTTTAGGCTTTTTCAGAAGAGACCCCACAATATCTCAAAGGAATTTGTCTTATCTCTTATTAAAAGAGAATTATCTACATAAAGAAGCTTATTGTATATGTTAAATTGCATGGGAAGTATTATCAAATAAAATTGTTTAACATTCTTATATAGATATAGTTATTAATATTGGTATTATGGAATTTGTGTGATATTCCTAGAACTTTGATATGTTAATAAATAATATTATCAGTCATATTTCTAGTTATATCAAAAAATAATCATTTCCATGTCAATTGCATTATAATGAACTCTAATCAAATCTTTAACCATGGGCATTTTAAGTCTTTTGTCATCCACACTTTATTGTCTTACTCTGATGCTTTGATGAAAATTTTTGGAAACAGTCATGCTACAAAATTTAACAGATTTATGGAAAAGGCTTTGACAAGTAGAGATTTCTGATAACTTTAAGATCACAATATTGAGCTGAATTTAAGGAAATTTTATCAGTAATTTGGTCAAGTATGCCTTTTGTCAACAGAAGTAAAATATTTACCACTTTCTCCCTAGCTAATCTCTCCAGAATTCAGAAACTATAACTGGGTATTCTTATATTTATGGAAATGCAGTTATTTGCAAAACTTTAATAAAGAATCTATTCTCTTTATAACATAACACATTTGGAAACCTTGCTTATGTTACCAAAATTTCAACTAGCATGTCATATTTGACAATGTGTATAGAATTAGATATGACCAGATAATTTTAAAGAACTAAGGATTGATTTTTGAAGTCAGTTAAGAACTGTCCTTGTCCATTTAGTGTTGCTAAAAAGGAATATGTGAGGCTAGGTAATTTAGAAAGAAATGAAGTTATTTGGTGCACAATTTTCCAGGCTGTATAAGAAGCAAGGCACCAGCATCTTCAGGTGGCTTCTACTCATGGCAGAAGTCAAAGCAGAGCCAACATGTACAGAGGTCACATGACAAGACATGAAGCAAGAGAGACACAGGGAAGGTGGCAAGCTCTTTTTAAAGACCAGCTCTCATGGGAACTATGAGAGTTCCCATAGTTCATGGGAACTATGAGAGGGAACTCACTAGAGTGAGAATTTATTTATTACTGTGAGTACAGTCCCAAGCCATTCATGAGGGATCTACCCCCATGACCCAAACACTTCCGATTAAGTGCCAACTCTAACAGTGGAGATCAAATTCCAACATGACATTTGGAAAGGGTCAAACAAATCAAACTATACCATTTTAGCCCTGCTCCCCAAATATTATGTCCTTTTACATGCAATATACAATCATGCTTTCTTAATAATCCCCCAAAGTCTTAACTTGTTTTAGCATCAGCTTTTAAAGTCCAAAGACTTCTTTGAGACTCAAGGCAAGTTCCTTACAGTTGTGAGCTCATCAAATCAAAATCAAGTTATTGATATAGAAAAAATGAACTGCGCATGATGGCACATGCATGTAGTCCCAGCTACTCAGGAGGGTGAGGCAGGAGGATTTCTTGAGCCAAGGAGTTTGAGGTTGCTGTGAGCTAGACTGATGTCACAACACTCTAGCCTGGGCAACAGAGTGAGATTCTGTCTTAAAAAAAAAAAATCAAGTTATTTACTTCCAAGATACAATACAATGGTGGAACAGGTATTGAGTAGGACATTCCCTTCCAAAAGGAATAAACTGTCCAGAAGAAAGGGATAACAGGGTCCCATATAAGTTCAAAATCCAGCAAGGAAGACTTTAAGTCCTAAAGCTCTAAATTAATCTCACTTGATTCTGTGTCCTGGGTACACTGAGCACATCCTGGGCATGCAGGTATGAAAAACTCCCTCCCCCTAGCTTTGCTGGGCCCAGCACATGTGGCTGCTTTCAAGGTTTGTAGTGAAATGACAAAGGCTTTTCCAGCCTGAAGTTTCATGCTATTGGTAGCTCTATAATTCTTGGGTCTTGTGGGCAGTAGTCTTGCTCCCACAGCCCCATGAGGTAGTGTCCTAGTAGCAACTCTGTGGAGGTTCCAACCCCATACTTCTGGTTGGCATTGCTTTAGAAGAGTCTCTGTAAAGAATTTTCTCGTCTATGGGTGAGCACCCAGGGTCTCTGAAACATACTCAGAAATCTAGGTAGAAGCCTCCAAGCCTCTACCACTCTTGTATTCTGGGTGCCTGCAGACTTGACATCATGTGTAAGCCACCAAGGCTTATGGCTTGCACTCTCCAGAGTGGAAGCCCAAGCAGTGCCTGGGGCCCTTTGTGAGGCAGCTGGAGATGGAGTTGCTGGGATGTGAGCAACATTATCCCAAGATAGCACAGGGCAGCAGCACCCTGGACCTATCCCCTAAAACCATTCTGTCCTCCTAGGTCTCTGGTCTTGCAATAGGAAGGGGAGTTTGGAAGAATTCTGAAATGCCTTCAGGCCTTCTTCTCATTTTTCTGACTATTAGCACCTGGCTCCCTTTCATCCATACTATCTCTGTAAGTAGTGGTTGGTTCACAGCACTCTTGGATTCCTCTCCTGTAAATGCTCTTTCCTTCTGTACAAAATGCCCACGTGTGAATTTTTCAAGTTTTTATGCTCTTCTTCCCTTTTAATTATAAATCCCAGCGTTAGGTCATTCTGTTGTTGCTATATTTGAGCATAAGCTGTTAAAAACATCCCTACCACTTCTTAAACACTATTCTGCTTAGAAATTTATTCTGTCAGATATCCTAGATCATCCCTCTTAAGTTCAACCCTAGCAGTTCACCATTCCCCTGGTAACAGGGGGCATGGTAACAATGGAGCCAACTTCTTTGCTGTAGCTTAACAAGGTATACGTTCCTCATTTTCATCAGAGACCTTGACTGCATAGCCTTTATTGTCTATATTTCTATCAGCACTTTGGTGACAGCCATTTAACCCATTTCAAAGAAGTTCCACCCTTTCTCTCATCTTTTTATCTTCTCCTGAGCCCTCAAAACTCTTCTAATGCCTGCCCATTACCCAGGTCCAAAACTGCTTCCACATTTTCAGGTATCTTATAGTAACTTCCTACTCCTTGGTACCAGTTTCCTGTCTTATTCTATTTAGTGTTGCAATAAAGGAATATCTGAGGCTGGATAACTTATAAAGAAAAGAAATTTGTTTGGCTCCTGGTTCTGCAGTCTGTACGAGAAACATGGCACCAGCATCTGCTGCTGGTGAGGGCTCCAGGTTACTTCCACTCATGGCTGAAGGCAAAGCAGAGCCAGCATGTGCATAAATCTCATGTCAAGAGAAAAAGCAAGAGAGAGAAACAGGAGATACCAGGATTTTTTTAACCGCTTTCATGGGAACTACTAGATCGAGAATTCTATGATTAATGTAAGCATGACATCAAACCATTTATGAAGGATCCACTCCCATGACCCAAATACCTTCCATTATAACCCAATATCCCATCTCCAACATTGGGGGTCAATTTCAACATGAGATTTGGAGGGTGTAATAAAACCACACTATAGCAAGCCCCTTGGGAATAACTGGTCTTATATCTGCTCACTGTGTTCTAGCCTTACAATGTGAGAAAGGAAGATCACTTTCTGGTAAATACTCAGGTGAAGTTTACTGGGAATAGACCTATTTTTCAAACAAATTAGTCTTACTGTGTTTATATGTGATAGAAATGGGGGTGGTTGTAGAGGAAAGAAAAGTGTGTTTCAGTAGAAAACTATAATGTACTCATTATTAGATCCAAGTTCTTTACATTGTCTTTGAGATTTTCTCATCTACCTATAGCCTGCCCTATTCATGAAGCCCTAGAAGTTGGAGCTCAATGACTTGCTAACAAACTGTAGAGGACAAACTTCATGCCTGCTGCTGAGTGGGCCAGTCAGGAAGTTCACCAAAACATCTAATGATTAAACACATTCAGAATGGAAATCAGTAAAATTATCAGATGCAACTGTCATCTTTGTTTCATCTTGTAAAGATGCTTTGAGCTCAAATCTAGCAATCTTCTCAATTAACTACCCTGAGAATTCAGAGACTGAGTTTATGGATTGTTCTAACCCTCAACCTTCATTTTTATTTTGTTTATTTTAGTTGTTTTAATTCATGAGCCCCTTGGCTCTGAAGCATAGCCCAGTCTCTTGATATTCTCCCCATGATAATCATCATTGTCATCTCCCTGATGTGCTGCTTTCTCTAAAGAGTCCCAAATACAAGTTCCTAGACATCAACTTATGTGAGATTTATCACTGGGATTAGAACAACAAAAATAAGGTGAACAACAAAAGAAACACTTCTTCACGAAATCAGACCTAGTGACTTATGAGTTCCATGCTGAGATAAAGACAAATCGGCTGTGATAATTACAGAAAGTGGCAAATGTGCCTGAGCTTTGGTCCATTTTACATAATTGAGATGTTGATCAAAAGGGGACAGATTGTTTAAATAATTGAATGACAGTACATTAAGCTGAGGTGGCAGCAGCAAAATGGGCTCCCACCTAAGAACACAGAAACCCAACTCAATGTAAATGGTAAGACAAAAGTTAATTGTAACCAATTAGAAACTGCCAAATAGTTAGAGACTTTCCATTGGAATTACCTACATAAGGCTACTGCTCCATTTTAGCCAATCAAATATGTTCTTTATCGTGCTTCCATATTCTACCTAAAAAGCCATCCTCTCTCTCACCCTTCAGGAAAGCCCCAAAACACATGCTGTCTGGCACTACCTAATCATAAATCTTTGTCTACTCAAACTTTACATTTTTAATGTGCCTACATTTATATTTTAACTACATATATATATATATGTGTGTATCGTATGACTATACATACACATAAAAAATAAACATATACATATGTATGTATACATATATAGATGCCTAAAACATGTATGCGTACAATCTGGTAGCACAATCCAATAAAAGCTTTTGGAGAAGGATATAATTAATTAGAGTTAATTAATTAGAGTTATAATTAATTACTAAAAAATCTGACGGCAATGTTGAGGAAGTGACTGTGCTAGAAGAGTGGAGAAGATAAGTAGCTACAGTTTTACAAAAATAAAGATTAGTATTTTTCAGGGTAAGGCTTCAGTGATATTAGTGGAAATGAGAAAAAATTTCAGTGTTGAGAGATGAAGGGCATGGTGGACAAGAAGATGGATGATTCAAATACTTAAGGAGTGTGATGTGTGAAGAAGCTAACAATCAAGAACTTTTTGAGATATAAAACATCCAAACTCTTCCTTATTTTTATGTTTTTACCTCCACTCAGTGCACTTTTGTGCATTTTTGTGCACTATGATGTCATATCATCTTAACATTATTTAAACTTTGGCAATGTGCATTTAAAGTACCTTGCTCTCAACAACACATTCCATAATCTTGTGATATTATTGATTTCTTTATCTTACTAGCTTCATCTTTTTTAATTTTAGAAAGATTAAGATTATTTTCTTTCTATAATGCCACTTATCTTTTCTTCTCTATGTCTACGCCAACTTAATTCTTCTATTTAAACTGTTAGTTTTCTGAATTAGCAAAGATTTTCAAATTGTCCAAAAAACATACAAACGCAGTTTGGAAAGGTCCTTAGAAGCCGTCATGGACACTTAGAGGCAACTGGCCTCTTCTTATTCATACAAACACACTGAGTTAAGAGCCTCCTCTTACACTTGGACCTGCCCTTCACTGTCTTAACTCTATTCTCACTTTTTTTCTTATTGCATTCCCATTTGTATTTGTTTCTTTGCTTAATATGTGAGTTGAATCTCAACAGAAGTGAAATTGGCCCTTTCACAAGAAAGTGGAAACAAAGATTTTTGCTGGCTAGAATTCCGGGGATTTGCTTCTGTTCACTCAAATACAAATCTGCCTCCACTATGAAGTTCAATGCGATAGGACTCTTAGGGAATAGAGGCTGCATTAGGTTCAAGATGTCATACTCAAATCCTTATCAAATAAACCACTATGTTAGCATATAACGCATTTATAAAGCAACATTGAATAACATACAAGACAGTAAAAAATTTGATTTTCTTTCTGCTGTAATTATTGCATTTTCATATGAACACTTGATTAAAATTCTTTGAATGCTTTTGAAAAACATAAGAATAATTAGCTTATTATGTACTTTAATTAAATGCTAGGACAATAATAACCGCAAAACAAAACTGAACACTGGAAAAAGCATAGATATTTGTAAAGTACAATTTTGTGATTAGTTTACTAAAAAGAGAAAAGAGATGAATATGAGATCTAAACATTTCTTTTTAATATTTTTGTGAGTGAATTTATGACTTGTTTATTTCTCAAGCTGTAGATAAAGGGATTAAGCAAAGGAATCATAATCATGTAAAACAGAGACTCCATCATATCTTGATCATCAGCTTGTGGTGAACGAGGGCGCACATACATGAAGAGAAGAGGGCCATAGTATAAAGACACAGATAAGAGATGAGCTCCACACGTGGAGAATGCTTTCTTTAAGCCTTCAACAGACTTCTTTTTTAAGATCGTGAAGAGAACAAGTGTATAAGATACAAGAACAGTCAGAATGGTGAATACTTGAATTGAACCTGAGAAAACGAAAATCATTAAATAATTAATAGAAGGGTCAATACATGAAATCTTCAGCAATGGCATAATGTCACAATAAAAGTGATGTATTATGTTGGAATTACAGAAGGTTAATCTGAACAAAAAGCCTTCATGAAGTAGGGCATGAAGAAAGCCACCTACAAAAGACAAGACTAATAGCTGGACACATAGTCTGTGGTTCATAATCACTGGATAGAGTAAAGGTTTGCATATGGCTACATAGCGATCATATGCCATTGCTGCCAAGAGGAAACATTCTGTGGTTACACTGATTGCAAAGGAAAAAAATTGTACCATGCATTCAGAGAGAGACATCATCTGACTTTTGACTAAGAAGCTGACCAACATCTTGGGAGTGACTGTGGACGATATCCAAGCATCCACAAAGGCTAAATTCCCAAGAAATAAATACATGGGGATGTGAAGGTGAGGGTCATTCCAGATGAGAGCAATGAGACCAAGATTCCCCATGATGGTGATGAGATATATCACCAAGAATACCAGGAATAGGGTGATTTTCCACTCTGGTTGATGGGTAAGTCCTGTGAGAACAAACTCTGTCAGCAATGTTGCATTTTCCTTTTCCATGTCCTCACTTGGTGTCCTCTGAAATAAAATGCAGTAAATGTAAAAAAGACATATATTCATATGTAACTACTCTAAGTTGAAATTGGGAAAGGGGAGTTAAAATAAAACCGAATTCTTATTAGATTGTCTATAATTTTATTTATTACTACTAAACTGAAGGAAATTAGAGGGAATATACAATTACTGTCCATTAATTCCAAATAAAATAAAATGTAGTGAATGTAAAAAGAATATGTGCAATGTAATTATGAATTAAAATTGGGGAAGAGGTGTTAAAATAAATTGTATACTTATCAGAGCCCTATTAATTTTATCAGTAGTATAATTTATGGACACGATCTTTGAGAAATTAAAGAAATGAAAAAGTGCTATATTTCTTTTCCAAAAATGTACAGGAATTAACATATTTATAAAACAAGAGAAACATTCTACCTGTGCACTAAATTTATGTGGACACTGTTGAACGTGCTAGAAAAATTCTTTGTCTGGGACATGGATGCAGTGTCAAGGCAAAAGGTTTTTGAAGGACTTGAAATAAAAATAATCAATTTAATGCTGTGTGAAGGATCTTGAACTTTATTCTTTAGGCAATATGAATACACTGAAAATTTTAAGATGGAAGTTACATCATGATATATTGTTTTAAATTTAATTCTTGATAGTAGAGAAAATACACTGCAGGAAGAGGAAACTGGAGTCAGTCATACTAATTAGGAACCTCTTTAAAAGGTCCAAGTGACCCCAGGTTAGATTGAACATGGGAATTGTCAGGGAGAGTTTCTTTGCAAAAAATATAGGTTATGAGATTTAAATGCAGAAATAAGTAGTTGAAAAATGAGGTCTAGGAATCTGCATTTTGAAAATACCCTCTAGGTGATTCAAATGCATGTGAAGTGTCACATCTGTGTGTGATATGACATTGGAAGAGATGATGAGACAGTGAGATAGATTCAAAACAATTCAGAATGTAGAGTCTCTACTATTCTTTAAACATATTTGATCAGAACAGCGGTCAGTGAAGGAGGAGTGACTTGGCTTGGTCATTAAGAATTGAGATTGAGAACTAGATATGCTGACAAGTTTATGGAGTGAGCATATCTGAGCAAATAGGCAAGTTCTAGTCAATAACATGAGCCTACTAGAGCTTAATAGATATTATAACTTGGAATCATTGCAGTTGTAGAGGGCAGAGTTAAGAATACCCTATCCATCGAAGAGTAAACAAAGAAAGGAATGGCAATAAAAGAAACTTGAAGAAGTTATTTTAAAGAGGTAACAAACGGGATATATTTCATTTATAAGATGGCCAATATCTGATGCTCTTTTCTGCCGTTCAAATCTTAATGACTATCAGAGGTTACCTACTGCTCTAGGAGCTAAAAGCGGTAGAAATGAATTTTCCCATTCCTCTTGCATCTAGAATGAAGGGACGTGATATAGGCTAGCCAATGAAACATACCCACCCTACATTTGGAAAGTAAAGAGAGGAAGAAAATGGTACAAGGACAAAAATGGAATTTGGTTGCAAAGTCAGAGAAGGCACCAATACCAAGACAACCATCTAACACATTCTTCAACCTAATCAATGGCATTTACAGTGTGAGCTTTGTCATCTGAAGTTCAGTAGAGGTAGGGGCAGCCCTCTTTGAGCTAGTGTTGGGGCATGAAGTTGGCTGTTCACTGGCTGCCTTACTTCCTTCTGTTCCTGCTAATTTTTCCAGATGAGTACTCTAACCTCCCTAAGCATTTCTATATAGAACCAATATCCATCAAATACTCCTATCTCCTAATGCAACCAAGAGCTGACTCCAAAAACAGATGATGAAGATACCAGAAAAGATCCTGAGCAGCCCGATCAGAAAAGTGAGAGGGAAACTAGAAATGTA
The DNA here is from genome assembly GCA_008750895.1 of Mirza zaza. Lineage (NCBI taxonomy): Eukaryota > Metazoa > Chordata > Mammalia > Primates > Cheirogaleidae > Mirza > Mirza zaza. The sequence goes on from VSMD01022671.1 coordinate 9,632, forward strand.
AGTGTTATGGTCATAAAACAGGAAAATACTCAAGGACAAGTGAAATATTGTGCCAAATATCAAAATAAATGTTTTAACAGGACCATGATTTAATAGAGATTTTTGGGCGTGAATATTTATAAAATTTTAATGGCTTTATTGAGAGCAGTTTTCATTTTGTGATAGAGCTGAGGCCAAAAATATTTTAAAGTGAATGGGAAAAAGTGGCAGCATAGTGTGAAGCATGAAATAAAACACTCTAGGATATGTGGACAACATTTGGCATTTGTAGACAAATGCACATTTTTTTTTCCTGTAGAACATTTTAATGAACTTCTTCAAAAAAGAAGGGGAGTTGAGGGCATGGAAAGAGAAGGGAGAGGAAAGATGAAAGCAAAATTTGAGAGTGTGACAAAAAAATTAGAGGAAGAGAAATATTCAGAGAATAAAAAGGGCATGCATGAATACATCTGGTAAAGGCAAGCCAAAGGGGAGGGAGAAAGAAAATATTACAGAAAGCTGGAGATGAAAGTCTCATAGCCTTGGAGGTAAATCTTTATCTTTAACCTGGTGTTCATTTAAGGTCGCCAACCCTAGGAATCTTTATTTTCTTGTTTATCCCATATCTAATTTATTTTTATGTGAAATTAGTGTATGATAGGTTTGATTTTAAACTTTACTTTATAAATCTTGTGTTTGATAAATTTACTAACACTGTCTGAAAGTTCTTTCCATATATATTCTTTTATTTTAGTTGGTTTTAATATTTCAATTTTTTGGCATAGGGTCAGAGTCTATTGCCCAGGCTGGAGTGTAGTGGCATGATCATAGCTCACTGCACCCTTGAAATCCTGGGCTCAAGGTATCCTCCTGCCTCAGCCTCTCAAGTAGCTGGGACTACAGGAATGCATCATCGTGGCTGGCTACATTTTCTATTTTTTGTAGCAACAGGATCGTGCTATGTTGCTAAGGCTTGTGTTGAAACCTGACTTCAAATCATCCTCTTTCCTGAGCCTCCTAAGTTCTCAGATTATAGGTGTGAGCCAATGACTGATGTTTTTCCACATTTGAAGGTTGCTCTGTCTTTGTTCTGCCAGTGATTGGAACTGACAGTCTATAGAAAATCCACTGATTACTTCAGTGAATTTTCCTCTCTGCCAGTTTTTTAGCAGAATATTATTAAACCAATGGCTAGAACCTGATACAGCAATAGACATAATTAATGGGGATAATTATAATTGTTAAATATATATGTATTTTGAATGGACTCCATAAAATTCCAAATCACTAAACAGTTAAAAATTATCAGTTTCAATTTGTATGTGGGTATGTGCTTACTTATTAAGTAATAAATACCAGAAAGAGCAGTGCAATGAAATTTTCTGTGTATTTATATATATATATATATACACACACACACATAACTGTTATCTTATTGACAGAGTGGGTGAAAGAATACAGGAGTTAATGTTGAAGAGACTGGTCTTAAAAGTTTTAATCATAGAATGTGATTAATTAAAAAGAATGATGTGCACCATCTGGGGGATGGCCATGCTGGAGACTCAGACTTGTGGGGGGAGGGGAGAAAGGGCATTTATTGAAACCTTAAAATCTGTACTCCCATAATATGCCGAAATAAAAAAAAGGATATTTATATCAGAATTATCAGAAATAATTCTAATATAAGAATCATTATGACCTAATCTTAAACCCAGTTTTAAATCATTTAATGTTCTAGTTCACTACAAGCTATCTTACAAAGTCATTATGATAAGGTTAACAAAATAATAAAACATCATTAGAGAACAATTCAATCTTACAAGTATTTTCCTTATCTATATGTACTCATGAAAATAAAATACAAGGATAATTCAATAATAGGAAACCAATTTTAATCTGGCTATTTTGACAGCTTATATATCCAATCTAAAATTATAGTACATTAAATAGTATTTTTAATTTTTCTATAAAGCTTAATGAAGATTATAGAAATCATTTCTCTCTTACCCATATCTTAAAAGAAATTGTGATCCCTCAAAAGTGTTAGACTTTCTAAAATGAAAAAAAATACAATAGCACGGGAATGCCAGTAACACAGGTAGCAATTCATCGCACTCTCATTCATTTAGGAGGCTCCACTTCCCAATCTTAGAAAAATTTTGTTTATATAATTTTGTTTTGAATGCAAGAGTCAATCAATGGTACAACTATGTGCTTTTGCCAGAAATGGAAGGACTTGAAATTGAAATTCCCATAAGAGTGCCAGAGAATTCCCTGTAGGACAAGTTGAAGCTGTTTTACTGGGCATTGTGGATTTGTATTTATCTGAGAAATCCAGCTTGTCCCAAAGGGTACTGCAGAGTTTTGGGATTATAAATCTAATTTCACTGTAGATACTTCCAGTTTTATCAGTTTAAATAATACTTTATGCCACTTTCCACCACAGGTGACACTTCTCACATGTTTATATGTAAAATTTGTTGTTTTGAGTGTTTTCATTAGTACGGTCTTGTCTTAGATAATCAAAGCACTATTTTAATAAAGCCAAAGTTTTAGTTCCCTTTGGGAGCTAACCCCAAGTATGGCTGTTCTCCCCATGAAAATTGCAGCTCAACTTTATACATATCCCTAGTTACCCCATTTTAAGCTGAAATCTGATGGGAAATACTACTAAGCCAAGGTGAGAGGAAGGAGTAAATGAAAAACAAAGACAAGGACCACAGTGGGACATGGCCTAGGCCTGTGCTTTCCAGAGTATACTGCCTATGAATTTCCTGGAGATCTGGTCAAAATGCACTTTTTGCTTCAGAAGTCTTCATTTCTTACAAAGTGATGCCTGTGGACATTTACCATCAGCGAGCCTTCATTATTGGAGGACCTTGATTATCAGAGAGCCTTGATAGTGGAGACACAATAAATGAAAAGTGTAGCTGGTATGCACAGAGAGAAGCAGGGAGGAGCCAGATGTGTCCAGAGAGGCCAGCAAGAGTGAGATCTCAAGGGGCCTTGGAAGGTAGTTGAGAAATTTGTTCTTTACCCCAATGTACAGAAAAACTATTAAAGCATTAAAGAAGAATATTTAAAATGGTGGTGAGATGTTCATATTTTCCTTCAGAGCATTACTACAGCCACATATTAATGAACATTCATTCAGAAATAAACTATAATTTACTTATTTGTAAAGGTATATTTTGTATGTGAATTGTGACAGGTAACTTTCTTGACACTATAAGGAATCATTAAGGAAAAAGAATAACTTATACCTGGGTCATAGATGTTAGATTAATTATTAGATTAATTATAAAGCATAGGGCATATTTTTTGGTAGACTCATCAATCAATTATCATACTTTCACAGAATTTTGCTAGAAAAAGATAAAGAAGTAGGGGAAACATACAATAGATAACAGAGGAGTCACTGTATAAAATCTTCAGAAAGTTGAATTAAGCAGTGTGGTATCCAGAGGTGGATACTAACATGACACAAAATTAAATTGAATGCCCCCTTAAATTTTCTGTAACTATCTCCTAACTCATTTTTGGTGCCTATCTTTGAGCAAAAATTTCAACTGCATTGCCACATCCAGTATGGGTAGTCTTTTCAATTTTAGCCATTTTAATATGGGAGTTCTGGATTCTCATTGTGGTTTCAATTTACATTTCCTTGATGTCTTCTTGTGTCCAGCATCTTCCCATGCCTTTATCTAACATTTGTATTTGTTGACATGTGTTATTGAATTAGTTGACACATTTTTAATTGGATTATAAGTTTCTCTGGTCATTGCATTTTAAAGGTTGTTTATATGTACTGGATGGAAGTCTTTTATCAGATATATGATTTGCAAATATTCTCTGAGGGACCTTGATTGCATTTCCCTTCCACAAGACATTTCTTGATCCATTAAACTTATGATATTATGGTGATTGCATCCAGTGATCAAGAAGTAGCAAATGTCTAGACTTAGTTAAGACATTTTTGTGCCAGAAGTTGGGACATAAATCCAACAAAAATTCAGGAACCTTCTATTTTAGTGAAATTTCTAGCAGTTCAGTGGTATGGGACATGTTGAGTAACCAGTTGTAAGCTAAAAGATAAGTTATTGCACCTGGATCTTCCTACAAACCAAAGAGTTGCCCAATACCTACTAGGCCTCTTTGGGTTATGGAGACAGCATAACCCAACAGTAACTTCATTTGGGTGTACTACCCTGGTCCATTTACTAAGTGACCTGAAAAGCTGCTAGACATTTTTGTGGAGTTCAGAACTAAGAAGGCTCTACTATTGATATATGCTGTTGTGAAAATTTCTCTCCTTCATGGACCATATGATCTGGTAGACTTATTGATGTTTGATGTGGCAGTAGCAGATAGAAAGGCTTCTGGAGCATTTGGCAGACATATATAGGTAAATAACAGCAAAATTCAACACTTTGCTGCTTAGAGGTTTCTTCTACCAAATATTCTAGTTCATTGCTGTTAAATATTGCCTTTCACAAAATTCTATAACACAGACACAATTTAGCCAAGTTTTTCCTCCTTTATAATAAGGATGACCTTTCCTCCAATTTCCAATAAGATATTATCATAATATTCTTTATTATCCACATTTCTACAAACATTCTGTTCATGACCATTTATAGAATCTAGAATTTTGTAGCAAAATCATGTCATCCTCTAACAATAATTGTTCTCCTCTTGAAAAACAGTTCTTAGTCTGTTCCAGGTCTTATGTGAGGCTGAAGACTAAATAATAGTCCACAAAGTTACTATGGTACCTCAAGATCCCATCAGGTGCTGGGTGCTTTCTGACTGATCAAGCTGGACAGTTGTGCACACACAACAACATTCCATCATTAACGTAAGTGATATATATGCTCTCTGGCCTGAGTAGGCCCTGAAAACACAAGTACATTACATGAAGATGTGGTCCATATGCCCATGGATTGCCTTCTCTCTGACACCCTCCACCTCTGGCCTCATGGGGAGTTACCTATGATCAATTCACCAGGGAAGAGGAGGACTTGGTCCTAGATACAGATGGCTGTGCTACATATTCAGACACTGCTGAAATGTGGAGGGCTACAGCACTACAGCTTCTTTCTGGGATATCCCTGAAGGGCAGTGGTAAAGGGAAATCTTCCCAACTGGAAGAATTCCAAATTCCAAATTCACTTGGTTGTTCAATTTAATTGAAAGCAGAAATGGACAGACATGTGATTATATACCAATTCATGGGTAATGGCTAATGGCTAGGCTGGATGGTCAGGGACTTCAAAAAAGTATAATTGGTGACAAAGAAATTTGGGAAAAACTACTTGTTCTAACTGGGGACGAATCATGTGGATATTTGCTATAGTTTGAATATGTCCCCTCCAAAATTCAGGTGTTGAAACTTAATGGCCAGTCTGATGTTACTATGAGGTGGGAACTTTTAAAGGTCGTTACATCATGAGGGCTTCTTTCCTTTTTAGTAGGCTGAAAGCCCTTATGGAAAAGCTTCCTGTAGCAGTTTCCTTGCCTTTCTGCCTTCAGCCATGTGAGGACACAGTGTTTCTCCCCTTTGAAGAAATATTTAAGGCATCATTGTGGAAGCAGATACTGGACCTGCATTAGGCAACCAAACCTGCCATCATCTTGAACTTCCCAGACCCCAGAAATATAAGAAAATGAATTTCCTTTCTTTGTAGATTACCCTGTCTCTGGTGTTCTGTTATAGAAGCACAAGCATCTAAGACAGATATTGGTACCAAATAGTGGGTTGGTGTTGCTATAACAAATCCCTAAAATGTGGAAGTGGATTTTGAACTGAGTAATTGTTAGAGGCTAGAACAATTTTTAAGTGAATGCTGGAAAAAGACTGAATATAACATTAAAGGTGATGGTGTTGAGGGCTCAGGAGAAGAGAAGAGCTATAGAGAAAGCATCAGTCTTCTTAGTGATTACATAAGTGGTCATCAACGGAATGTTTGTAGAAATGTGGATAATAAAGAATATTCTAACAATATCCTATTGGAAATTGGAGGAAAGGTCATCATGTTATAAAGTGGGAAAAACTTGGCTAAATTGTGCTTGTATTCTAGGATTTTGTGAAACTCAGAATTTAAGAGCAACAACCAAAAATATTTGGTAGAAGAAATCTCTAAGCAGCAAAGTGTTGAGAGTGCTGCATGGCTTCTCTTAATTGCTTATAGTCAGACGAAACAGAAAGAAATTTTTAAAGATGTAATTTATATTTAAAAGGGAAGCAGAACATAAAGATTTAGAAAAAATTCTCAGCCTGGCAATGTAAAGAATAAAAATGGATATTTAGGAGAGAAAACCAGTGGTGTGGGCAAGTGACCCTTATTAAGGAGATTACTTTGGGTAGAAGAAAGTCAGGTGTTATTCATCAAGACAATGGGAGAATGGCTGAGAGGCATTTCAGAGATCTTTGAGGCTGTCAATGCTCATAATAGGTCCAGAGTGCCAAGACCTTGAGGGCAGAGTGGTTTCCAAATAGGCGCCCAGTGCACTTATGATACATTAGGGCTCATTGCCCAAGGGTACTTCTAGTTTATGCTCCCTGAATTCTGGCAGAGTGCTTCTCAGCCACTCCAGCTATGGTTCAGGTGGTCCCAGGTGCAGGCTGAGCTACTTCCCCAGAAGGCACAAGCAGTAACCTTGGCAATATCCACGTGGTGCTAATTCTGCAGGCATCCAGAGTACAACAACTGTGGAGGAATGGCTTCCTCCACCTACATTTCAAAGGATGCCACAGAGAAACTTTGGACCCAGCATAGACCTGTCTCAGGGGCAGAGCCACCCCATAGAGCCCCACTATGGCAATTCCCAGCATATCTGTGGAGGTAGGGCTGCCTCCAAGGCCCTAGACCTGTATAGCCCCCAGCATACCATGTTAGCCAGGGAGAACTGCAGGCACTGGATTCTAGCACATGAGAGATATGGTGTGGGCTGCCTCCAACAAAGCCATGGAGATGGGTTTCCTTGGATCCTTGGGGATCCAGTTTCCACCCCACTATTTTCAGAAGATGAGACATGGCTTCAAAAATTATTCTTAACTTTTAAGACTTAATGTTATTTACCCTGTTGTGTTTTAGACTTACTTGAGACCTTGTAGCCCTTTGTTCTTTCCTATTTCCCCATTTTGTAATATTAATGTCTGTTCTATGCCTGTCCTACCATTGTATTTTGGAACCATGCAACTTCTTTGATTTCACAAGTTTACAAGTATAAAGCAATTTGCTTAATATGTAATATATCTTTGCATGTCATCATATCTGATTTAGATGATATACAGATGAGACTCTAAACTTTAGACTTTCGAGTTGGTGCTAGAATCAGTTAAAACATTTTGGGTTACTGAGATGGAATGAATGTTATATATATATATATATTTTTTTTTTATTTCATCATATTATGGGGGTACGAATGTTGTTAAGGTTACATATATTGCCCTTGCCACCCCTCCTACCTCGAGTCAGAGCTTCAAGCGTGTCCATCCTCCAGGTGGTGTGCATCACATTCATGAATGTATTTTGAATCTGATAAGGACACCCATTTTGGAGGCATTATTGGCAGAATTCTATGAATTCAATATGTTCCCTCCAAAATTCAGATGTAAAGACTTATAGCCAATGTGATATTAACAGATGGGGCTTATAAGAAGTGATTAGGTAATGAGGGCTCCTTCTATTTTGAATGGGATCAAGGTCCTTATAAAAGAGGCTTCACATGGCCTTTTGGTTCACTTGTCCTTCTGCCGTCCACTATATGACAACACAACTTATTAACCCTCCAGAGGATGCAGCAATAAGGTGCCTTTTTAGAAGCAGAGAGCAGTCCCTAGACAATCAAAACTTATGGCACCTTGATCTTGGACTTCCCAACCACCAGAACTATAAAAAAGTAAATTTCTGATTTTCCTCATTATAAATTGCATAATCTATAGTCTTCCATTATATGAGCACAAATTAGCTAAGACAATGTTTGTAGCTCATGTGAAGGTTTACCAAAGTGTTATCTCAGCAGAGGAGTATTTTTTTTTTGAGACAGAGTCTCACTTTGTTGCCCAGGCTAGAGTGAGTGCCGTGGCGTCAGCCTAGCTCACAGCAACCTCAAACTCCTGGGCTCAAGCAATCCTGCTGCCTCAGCCTCCCAAGTAGCTGGGACTACAGGCATGTGCCACCATGCCCGGCTAATTTTTTCTATATATATTAGTTGGCCAATTAATTTCTTTCTATTTATAGTAGAGATGGGGTCTTGCTCTTGCTCAGGCTGGTCTCGAACTCCTGAGCTCAAACAATCCGCCCACCTCGGCCTCCCAGAGAGCTAGGATTACAGGTTTGAGCCACCGCGTCCGGCCAGCAGAGGAGTATTTTAATAATCAAGAGTTCCAGATACTACAGAGAAATTTCATGGACAAGTACTACCAAGAATTTGAAGACACGGAAGAGAATAAACTCACCTATACACCTATTTTTAATGAATACATTTCTCTGGTAGAAAAATATATTGAAGAATAGCTGCTAGAGTGCATTCCTGGATTTAACATGGCGGCTTTCACAACAACGTTACAGCACCATAAGTATGAAGTGGCTGGTGACATATTTGACATGCTGCTCACATTTACAGATTTTCTGGATTTTAAAGAAATGTTTCTGGACTATAGAGCAGAAAAAGAAGGCCGGGGACTGGACTTAAGCAATGGTTTAGTGGTGACTTCATTGTGCAAATCATCTTCTATGCCAAATTCCCAGAACAATCTATGGCACTAGATCCTACGTGCAGCCAATGAATGGAATCATTCTGGATGTCACAGGCCCAAGAGTCCAAAAGGCTCAGCTAATGATGATAGCAGAATACATCTTACTTAGAAAGACTGATTCCATCCTGCATTCATGTTAAGTATTGATGGGTCAAAACCAAAATGATCTAACCCTTCTGGACCTGGTTATCCTGAAACAACTTCTTGTATTCATTAAACCTACCCAGTGAGATCACTCACTCCGGTGCTTCTGAGTCAGACTCCTCTGGAGCAAGCCCATGGTCAGGCATTCCACTTGGGGGGCTCTTCCCCAGCATACATGTTAGCGTATCAGTAGTGTGGAATAACCCACCATGACCAACGCTATTTGTCCCAGTAGACTTTGCATGAATTTTTTTTTGTACACTCAGAGCTCTTTTTCACATGGGTCAAAACTTTAGTCCTTCACCGTCATTGGGGTTTTTGATTATTTATCTAGGGTGTTATTCAAGCCAGCTGCCCATCTTGAAATTTCAGAATCTCCTGTGATCACAGCTTGTCCTAGCTGTAGAGATCAACTTAAAGAGATGTCCTTTACCTAAAACCAACTCCCTAGGCTTAACATTTGCAGTTGCTGCATCACGGTGTCTTCTGCTGGTCCTGATACTATAGTCCCACTGTTCCTAGAAGTCTCTTAAGCATTATTTTTGAAAAAATATTTTTATAGATGAAATACTCAGGTTAACCTAGTGGACAGGATCTTGGAACTTCCATGATTACCTACTTAAAGATCAAAGTATTATATGCTGTGTGCTTAGTTCGTGCTATGAAGGCACAAATGCTTTCTATGTTGGCATTCGTTCTTATTTTACTGTGTGCTGATGAATGTATGCTGTGTGCTGGAAATTGACTCAAATATATCCTGTTCTTAATAGCATGTTAAATGTGTTTGTGCATGTTTGCTGAAAATCCTTTCCGTATAAACCAGTTTGTTAGGTTTTCTGTTGGGGTAAGTAGGGACTCCTAATTTCTTCCTGTCAAAATCTCTCCTATCAAGATGGTGTTCCACCAGTCTAGCTCAGCATGAGTAGAAGGTAGTAAACAGCTTTGCTGGTCATCTGTCTGCTTTGATTTAATGCAATGTTTGGTAGAATATTATGTATCAGAAAACATGTATATCACATCTCTAGATAGAAGAAAAAACATAGTAGTTCAATTCCAATGTGTACCCTTGATTTTGTTTTTAAAGTAAAAATAAGAATCTGTACTGACATTACATTGGGTATTCTGGTTTTAAAGGATGAGCTATGAACTATGTGTTTTTCTGTACGAATGTATTGCTTATTAAATACTTTTGTACCATGAAAAAAAATAATAATCAAGAGGATAGGATGACCGTTCTGTGGATACCCCAATCCAGGTAGAACTACTACTGATCAAGAATAATCAGGAATAAATGTTTAGGTCACCATACCAGGGAAAAATCCTAAGCCGCTGAAGTTTCTCGGTGTAGGTAAAGGGAATAGAGAAAGAGTAGTGGAAGAAGGTTAGAAATACGAGCCTTGACCACGTGACTAGTTACTGAAATGAGGACCATAATTGTCACAAATATTTCCTCCTTTTTGTTATTGGTATGTGTCTGTATACTTATACATACATATATATATATTTATACATGCACATAAAGCAAATATCTTGGCTTTTCTCTCATATTCCTTTGTCATGTAATATCATGAGGAACCATAAATTTTTGATATGTAATATTGACTCTATTTCCTAGATAGCTTTAAAGTACTGTTAATTTTACATCATAGTACTTCCTTTGCTAGATTTCAAGGAGAAGAGCGGACGTTACCTAAAGACTTAACCTCCTCTTCTGGAAAAGCTGTTCATGAGTTGACAGTTATATGCAAGATAATTGCATCATGTTAGCCAGAATTATGAATCCTTTGTCTTTATTTTCAGTTATTAACCATGGTTTAAGTAGAGACATATGTGTGCTAAGTTGACAGTGGGCAGACTTGTGTTGGATGTTTTTATGTGTTATCTTGGTTTGGCCATGGGATGTCCAGACACCTGGTAAGACTTTCTTTGTGGATATGTCTTGAGCCTGTTTCCAGAAGAAAATCACACTTGAATTGGTGGACCGAGTAAAGAAGATGCTACTCTCTAATGTGGATGGGATTCATTCCATCCATTGAGGGCATGAATGGAACAAAAAGGCAAAGGACGTTTGAATTCACTCCTCTATTCTTGACTGATTGAGTTGGGACATTGTTCTTATACTGCTAATACAAACACTTGCTATACATTTAGTGAATTTATTTTTCTTGAAAAATAGAGGAACATACCTCAATACCACTGTTAGATACTGCCCTAAAATATATCTTACTTATAAGATGTCTTCTAAGATGATGTAAACATCATGTTATTATAGCACTTGGAACAACTTCTATATAAAAATCTTAGAGAATAATGATTCAAATGTTGATTCATCTTCACGGCTTTTTTCTAAACAACAGAGGGCCTCCCCATTAATCATACTGATATGTGGCTATGTGGTTTGATTAGCAATTATTCCTGTCAATCTTCCTTCCCAAGAAAAAGTAATAAAAAACACTGTAATATTTTATCCTTTGAAACAGATGCCCACTGAACTGTGCAACCACCTGCCCCAAATAAGGACAAAAGTACAAAGCTGTAGTAGACACAAACCTTTAGAATATTTGTATAGTGCTGTTTAAATAATGAATATAGAATGTGTATAAATTCCATTCTGACTGGTGTCTAAATAAGTTGAATTATAAAATTATACTTAAGTGATTATTTAAAAACAATTGTTAAGTGTGCTCCCATACCAAGAGCATCAGCACTGCTGAATCAGAAACTCCAGTTATGGAGCCTATCAATCTATGTTTCTACAAGCTCTCCTGGTGATTAGAATGCCCACTAAACTTTGAGAAAATTTTTTTATCAAAAATAAACAAACAAACAAGAGGGAGTCTAGACAAAAGTGGTCTAGCCAATAGAGGTTTTGACAGGTTTCTAAATATGCTTAACAGATAAGATTCTATAAAAGGCAGTTTATAACCCTGACTCTGGAAAACACTCTTCTACTTTTGATTTACTACTTTTTTTCTAATTCTGATTATGTTATTTCTTTCACCGTAATCTAAGATAATTATGTCAGTAATTTCCTGAATATTAGAAAGTATTGTAAAATGATGAGAAAAATATGTATATACATGTACATATATAAAGATGGAGGACCTATAAATTCTTTTAGATCTCCAGATTAAGGAATGAATATACCTTAATTCTTAATACCTTTAATAACTGAGAATACACATATCATGTTATTATTAGTGTTTCAATGGAATAGTTTTAAATTCAACATCAGCAGTGTGCCAGAAAAATGGGCGAACATAGCAACAATAACATTATACCTTATATCTAAATATTCATTAGTTAATACATCTTTCTTTAAAATGTCATTATATGTACTTTCTTTTGAAAGAAAGCAGAATATCTAGTCTAAAATGCAGCCTTTGCACATTGTGTATTTTACCTTTTTTCTAACATCCCACTTATATGAAATGATTTGCTAAAGGGAATAAATCTATAAAAGAAGTGAGAATAGGGTCACACTAATGGACTGGAGATTTTGTTGAATTTCAGAAAGGTATAAGGTAGTTGAGATTATACTGAAAGACAAACCAGAGAAGAGGAATCTGTAGACTAGACATGTACAAGAGAAGACTGCAGAGGAAGTCTGAGTTTCTGAGAAGTTCCCAACTTCCCCTTCCATCCTCACCCAATATAAAGTAGGACTTGACAGGTTACATACCCTGCCTCTATACTCAAAGGTTAACATTGACTTCTCATTCAAGGAAAAGACTAATTCGGAAAACAGATCTTAAAAATGGCAGAAAAAAGAGGCACTGGCTGCTTATATTACCAATCTAGTCTTTGGGTCATAACAGTGAATGAATAAGCAAAAGTCTAAACAATTATTGACAAGAAACCATCAGTATAATTGGCACATGATATAATAATAAAAATGAACAAAGAAAAGACCTATGCAGTAATGTGGGTGCTCTGGAGTGAAAGAGTAAGAGCAGCTACTACTGTACAAGGCTGGTTGTTGAGAGTATATTGGGGTCAAGTATGCCTGTCTGCTGTCAGCTTTTGACGATGGTGCACTGTGTTTTTGTTTGAAGTGGAATTTGTGAATAGTAGCATAATTTTACAGTATTTTTTAATTCTGCCTGCTTAACAGCTCATCATGTCAAAAAAAAAAAAAAAAAAAAAAACCAAGAGAACACTGAAGGAAGACAACAGATTTTTTAATAAGGATTAGGAATCACAATACAACCCTGTTTCTGCTAAAGATAAGATGATTTGCTTGCTTTGTGATACTGCAATATCAACAGTAAAGAAATTCAATGCTCATCAGCATTATAATACTCATAAGGATCATGGATATGTTAAATTAGAGGGAGAGGCAGGAAAGGTTGTATTGCAGAAATGAAAAGATGAAAAGCAAAAGCAAAGACAATTCTTTTAAGCAGCAATAAGACCTGAAAATAATGTCACTGAAGCAGCATATTAAATAGCTTATATGCTTGGGGGGGGGCAAGGGAAACCATTCAGTGATGTACAAATTGTGAAAGAATGCATTGTTGAAGTTGTAGGATGCTTAGACCCTGATAACATTTCAAAGTACAAACAACTGCCTCTTTCAAGGAGAACCATAACTGATCAGCAGCATGAATTAGCCTTCAACCTAACAGAGCAACTTCGTGCCATACTTCAAAATGAAGATGTATGTTATTCAATCACTTAGAATGAATCAACTGATACTACTGACTCGGTGCCAGTTTTATGCTTCATTTGGATCACAACAGAAGATCTTCTTTGCTATGAAGATTTACTCACTTTGAGCACTCTTGCAAACAGAACACAGGGAATAGATATCTTCAACAATGTTCAACATAAATGTCATGAGGTTAGACTGAATTTGGTAAATTTAGCAAGTGTATGTACAGATGGTGCACCATCCATGACAGGAAAACATGAAGGATTTATTGCACAGACAAGAAAGTATTAACAATACATGAGTGGATTAATAAATGTGGTATATGTATACCATGGAGTACACTACTCAGCCATTAAAAAAAAGGTGAACTAATACCTCTTGTATTAACCTGAATGGAACTGGAGATCATTCTTCTAAGTGAAGTATCACAAGAATAGAAAAACAAGCACCATATGTACTTACCATTAAATTGAAACTAATCGAACAACACTTAGGCGCACATATGGAAATAAAACTCATTGGAAATCAAGCAGGAGGGAGGGGAGGAGGGGATGACTAAACTCACAACTGACCAGTATGATGCACACTATCTTGGTGATGGGCACACTTACAACTTTAACTCAAAGCAATTTATGTAACAAAAATGTTTGTAACCCTATAATACTCTTAAATCAGGTAAGATAAAATAAAATAAAATAAAAACAACAAAAAAGTATTTACAGATCCAGATGCTCTCATTTCTTTTCATTGTATCTTGCATCAGCAAAATCTCTGTGCTAAAGTTACAATTATTTTTACATATATATAATTTTTATTTGTCAAATATACCTCAATAAATCTGGAAATAAAGAATTTGTTTATGGATAACCAGCTTGGTTTTAAAAAAAAAAAAATCTTTGCATTACCTTTATTTTGTATAGCAAACTCAATGTATTTTATTAATCCAAAGATACTATTTTAAATGACACTTTGCAACAAATTATAAGATTGTTAACTATATTCATGCAAATGCAACATGGCATCATCAGTTTTAGTACATGCTAAAGGTGAACCATGAGATATTCAGTGTGTATTTGCCATATCATTCTAACGTGTATTTGCTATCACAGGGACAGGTGTTAGCCAAAATTGTATTTCTGCAAGAACAGATAGTTAAATTTTATGAAGAACAAAATCAGTAATGTGAATTATTGAAAGAGGATTTGCATAGGAATGTAGCATTTTTTTGTTGTGATATCTTTGCTGTGTGATTTTTTTGCAAGGTAAAATTAAGCCCATATATGATATGTGGCAAAAAAAAAAAAAAAAAATTCAAGAATTTCAAAGAAAGCCATCTTTTTTCAAAACATTTCTTCTTCACAAGGAGATTTTGGATGATAATTTTCCCCAGTTAGCAAGGGTCATTGATCAGCAGGAGGATATATTAGAATCATTTGAAGAATACACAGATGTTATAAACCTATTAATTAGAAAATGCAATGAAAGGTTCACTGACTGAGAATCATGACATCACATTCAAATTAGCATCTCAGCTTCATCTAGTTGATATCACCAAGGCACCTAATATGCTCACAATGGAATATTACTCAATTCTAAGAAACGACAGTGAGCTAGCACTATTTATGCTATCCTGGATTAAGCTCAAGCCCATTATCCAAAGTGAGGTGACACAAGATATGGAAAATGGGCCCCACATCTACTCGACATCAAATTAATACTGACTGATTAAAACTATGGTTTTCAAATGGTGGTAATGTTCACCAGGGATTGGGGGGGTGGTGAGAGACCCACATCTTAGGGTTGTGGCTAGCATTTTGGAGGGGAAGGGCATACCTCTAATCCTTCTTAAGGAGAGGCAAAAATATACAATGTAACCAAAATGTCAAAAAAAATACAAAAAAACCCACAACTTTTGATTGGGTGGTGGGCAGGCGGGAGGGGGGAGGAGGAGAAGGGTGTATACTTACATAATGTGTGCGGTGCTCACCACCTGGGGATTGGACATACTTGAATCTCTGGCATGTTGGAGGGAGGGAGGGGGCAGGGGCAATATATGTAACCCTAACAATATTTGTATCCCCATAATATGATGAAATAAAAGGGGGGGGAGAACTACAGATGGATTGATTGAGCTTTCAGTACCTGACATTTTAAAATTTGAGGCTAAGAAGCATCCAATTGACATGGAAAAATGCAGTAGAATACCAAAACCTTTGGTAACGTGTCTGAAAAATGTTTTATGCTTTTCAACCACTCATTGCTACAAGTCTACATTCTCCTACCTATCCCAAATCAAGATGCCTTTAAGATCACAAATGAGTGATACCCATCTAGAACATCAGCTGAAACTGAGGATCACCATACTGCAACCAATATTGAAAATGGTTTCCAACAAAAAGTAGACACAACAAGTCATGAAAAAGTTAGTTAACTTTAAAATTAATAGTTTTCATTTTTTGAAATTTTTAAGTACATATTAGATTTTTACAAATTATAATCCACATTTTTAAGTATATCTAGTTGAAGTTTCTTTAATGTGGCCTTATTTGATCACAGCAATATTAATGTGACCTTCCAACATGAAAAGACTCCCCACCCCTGATCCAGGCTATACAGCTCTATTTGATGTATGCTTATCTTACAGAGCTCCTTTTCAGGGGAGCTATACAATTTTAACATTTCATGTATTTATAAAGTCACATGAAGAACATATAACCTGTAAAAGGTTTTCATTTGTTTTCTGCTTAAATATTCTAGTATGACAGGAACATATGATCAAAACTTCATCAATTTTTTCCTAAGCCAATGTCTGTAAGAGTTTGTCCAACATTTTTTTCTAGAATGCTTATAGTTTCATGCCTTAGGTTTAAGTCTATTATCCTCCGTGAGTTGATTTTTGTGAGAGGGGTGAGAGGTGTGGATCCTGTTTCAGTCTTCTACATGTGGCTATCCAATTTTCTCAGCAACATTTATTTTAAAAATATTCTTTTCCCTGGTGTATATTTTTGTCTGTTTTGTCAAAGGAAACTATCATGAGAGCAAACACACAACCTACAGAATGAGAGAAAATATCCACATGCTACACATTTGATGAAGCACTGATAAGTAGAATCTATACAGAAGTTAGAAAAATTAGCAAGAAAAAAAAAATCAAACAAGCCCATTAAAAAGAGGACAAATTTGATCAGGTCCCATTTATTTATTTTTGTTGTTGCTGTGATTGCCTTTGGAGTCTTCTTCATAAATTCTTTGCCTAGACCAAGTCTAGAAGAGTATTTCTAACATTTTCCTCTAGAATTCTAATAATTTCACACCTTAGTATTCCAGGAATGGAAAAATAAGCACCACATGTACTCACCAGCAAATTGGTTTCAGTGATCAATACCTAAGTGGACACATAGGAATAACATTTATCCTGTGTTGGGCAGATGGGGGGAGGGGATGGGTACATACATATATAATGAGTACAATGTGCACCATCTGGGAGATGGACATGCTTGCAGCTCTGACTCCAAAGGGGAAGGAGGGAACACATGTAACCTAAACATTTGTACCCCCATAATATACTGAAATTTAAAAAAATTAAAAAGCAAAAAAAAGTGGACAAAGGACACAAAGACAAACTTTTTGAAAGATGACAGACTGATGACCAACAAGCATATGAAAAAATTTTCAACATCTCTAATCATCAGGGAAATGCAAATCAAAACCACACTGTGATATCCCCCAACTACAGTTAGAATGTTTTTTATCAAAAAGTCCCAACATAAATGGTTTTTATCAAAAAGTCCTCAAACAATAAATGTTGGCATGGAAGCAAAAAGATAGGAACACTTATACACTGTTGGTGGACTTCAAACTAGTACTGCTATGGAAAGTAATATGGGGACACCTCAAAGAGCTAAAAGTAGAATTACCATTTGATCCAGCAATACCATTACTGGATATCTACATAAAGGAAAAAAAGACATTCTATTAAAAAGACATCTGCACTTGAATGTTAATAGCAGTACAATTTGCAATTGCAAAGATGTGGAAACAACCCAAGTATCCATCAATGTATGAGTGGATTAATAAAATGTGGTATATGTATACCATCGAGTTCTACTTAGCCACAAAAAACAATGGTGATCTAGCACCTCTTGTATTATCATGGATAGAGATGGAGCACATTCTACTAAGTGAAGTATCATAAGAATGGAAGCACAAGCACATGTACTCACCATCAAATTGGTATGAATTGATCAACACTCATGTGCACATATAGTAGTAACATTGATCAGCTGTCAGGCAGGTGTAGGGGTGGAGGGGATGGGTATATTCACACCTAATAGGTGCAGTGCATGGACGTGCTTGGGCATGGACATGCTTAAAGCTCTGACTTGGGTGGCGCAAAGGTATATATGTAACGTAAACATTTGAACCCCCATAATAGGTTAAAATTAAAAAATAATAATGTATATTTTTGAATAATAGATACAAATATTTTAAGTTTATTAAGGACTAACACTTTAAGTTATTTAGAAAGCTAGAAAATCTCCATTGAAATACCTTTCAACACATATTAATACAAAATTATACCCACATCTAACCTGCACAATTTTGTGACTATTTTACTAAAAACAGAAGAGACATTATTAAAAGTAAAAGAACTAAACTATTTTCTCTAATGTTTTTGTTAATGACTCTATGACTTTTTTATTTCTGAGGCTGTAGATAATTGGATTTAAAAAAGGAATGATAACAGTGTAAAACAGAGACTCCATCATATCTTGATCATCAGACTGTGGTGAACGAGGGCGCACATACATGAAGAGAAGAGGGCCATAGTATAAAGACACAGATAAGAGATGAGCTCCACAAGTGGAGAAGGCTTTCTTTATGCCTTTGACAGACTTTTTTTTTAATATTGTAAAGAGAACAAGTGTATAAGAGACAAGAATAGTCAGAATAGTGAATGCTTGAATTGAACCTGAGAAAACAAAAATGATTAGATAATTAATAGAAGGGTCAGTACAAGAAATCTTTAACAAAGGAATAATGTCACAGTAAAAGTGATATATTATGTTGGAATTACAGAAGGTTAATCTGAACAAAAACCCTTCATGAATTATGGCATGAAGAAAGCCACCAAAGAATGACAAGACCAATAGCCGGATGCATAGTTCATTGGTCATTATCACTGGATAGAGTAAAGGTTTGCATATGGCTACATAGCGATCATAAGCCATTGCTGCCAAGAGGAAACATTCTGTGGTTGCACTGATTGCAAAGGAAAAAAATTGTACCATGCATTCAGAGAGAGACATCATCTGACTCTTAGTTAAGAAGTTGACCAGCATGTTGGGGGTCACTGTGGATGATAACCAAGTGTCCACAAAGGCTAAATTTCCAAGGAATAAGTACATGGGGATGTGAAGGTAAGGGTCATTCCAGATGAGAGTAATCAGGCCAAGGTTCCCTATGATGGTGATGAGATATATCACCAAGAATACCAGGAACAGGGTGATTTTCCACTGTGGTTGATGAGTAAGTCCCGTGAGAACAAACTCTGTCAGCAATGTTGCATTTTCCTTTTCCATGTCTTTACTTGGTGTCCTCTGAAATAAAATGCAGTAACTGTAAATAATGTAAATATATATATCCACACACACATATATATACACATATGTAATTACTATAAGTTGAAATTGGGAAAGGGAAATTGAAATAAAACCAAAGTCTTATCAGATTGCCTTTGATTTTATATTACTACTAAATTGTAGGAAACTAAAGGAGGGAAAATACAATTACTATCCATTCATTCAAAAAAAATGTATAGGATTTAACAGATTTAGAGAAAATGAGAGGAATTCTGATTATGTGCTAAATTTGTGTTGATATGACTTAATATGATAAAGAAATCATTTGTCTAGGACATGAATTCACGGTCAAACAAAAAGATATTTGAAGGACCGAGATTTTTTTAAATCAGATATTTGGTAATGTAGAAGCAGGATGCAAGTAGGGGAAACTGGAGTCAGGAATACTAGTCAAGAAGCTGCTACTGTTTTCCACAGGTTCCCCCAAATAGATTACACGTCAGAATTGTTAGAAGAAGCTTGTTGTGTGAAATACAGATTACAAGGTAATTATTGTAGAAATAGACGTAGTGGTACAAGAATGAGGCCTAGGAATCTTCATCTTGAAAATGATCCTCAAGTGATTCAAATGCATGTGAAGTGACTAGACCAAGAGTGATAAGGCATTGCTGAAGTGATGAGGAGAACAAAGAGGTAGATTCAAAGAATTCAGAATGTGAAGCCACTAGGAATGATGGCATGTTAAATGTGAAGGAGATGCTTAGTGAAGAAGAGTTGAGTCACTTGGTTACTGGGTAGAAGTTCATTGAAAATTGAGATTGAGAACTTTGGTGCATTGGAAAAATATGGAAGAAGGGTTCTCTGAACAGTTAGGTGAGATATACTTAGTAGCACAAGTCTATTAAATCTTAATAAAACAATGACCTTGGAGTTATGGGAGTAGTTGACAGCATAGTTATAGATGAGCTATCCATTGGAGAGTATACAAAACAAAGGGAAGAACAGCAAGGTAGATGCTTGAGGAAGTTATAGTAGACAGGTGAAAAAGTCAATAGAGTAGTACCCCTTTTTTGTAGTTTTGCTTTTAATGGTTTCAGTTACCTGTGACTAACAACAGTACAGAAATATCACATACAATATTTTGAGACAGAGAGGTCACATTGACATAACTTTTATTACACTATTTTGTTATATTTATTATGTTTTATTATTAGCTATTGTTAATATCTTATTTTGCCAAACTTATAAATTATACTTTATCACAAGTAATATGTATAGTAAAAAACATAGTACAGAATATGTAGGGTTCTATAATATTCAAGGTTTCAGGCATCCACTGGGGGTCTTGGAATGTATGCCCTGCAAATAAGGGAGAGTACTGTATATGATGACAAACACATGATCCCCTTTTCTTCCACATGATTTTTGATGGTGAGCAGAGGCTACTACCCACTCTAGAAACCAAGAAAATCTAGAAAGACATTTTCCCACTCCCCCTTGCACCTGGAGTAAGGAGACTTGATCTATGTTTGCCCAGTCAATTCCACTGAAACTGGATTTGGAATACGGAAAGAGACCAAGAAAGACAGTAACAAGCTCAAAAGGGAACTTTGGTGGCACAAACACCCAAAACAGAAATACCAAAGCCCCAGCAAAAGCATCCTGTATCCACAACAATGATACTGACATTGTCAGTGCATTTGAAAGTCAGCAGCAGTAAAAGCAGCTTTCATTGAGCTCATGTTGGGACGTGATTTTTCTGTTGATTAGCTATCCTGCTTCCTTCTTTTACTGCCCATTTTTCCAGCTGCTTCTTCAAATCATGGCAACTTTTCTGTGTTACAGACAATATTCATGCAATAAACTAATTTCCTAATGCAAACAAAGCTCTTACTCAAACTTAAGAATAGGGAGAGGCCAGAAAAGGATACCAAGCAGAGTGATCAGAGAAGCAGTGATCAGAGCAGCTTTTCCACACTGAAAAGCTGAGTGTGTGGACATAGGAGAGGACAGGTATTCAAGAAGGAAAAAGTGAAGTACAGGGCCACATGCCAAAGTAAATGCCCTAGTAGAACAGGGAGCGAACAGAGATTCTTGAGTGTGGAAATCAAGAAATATTTAGAGGCTTCCTTGGGAGCAGTTTCTATTTTGTGATAGAATTAAGGTCAGAGAATAATGGGAATTAAATGGGTAACAAGTGACACAACAATAAATGAAATAAGATGGAGCACTCTAAGAAATGAGGAGAATAGTTGTCATTTGTCTGCTGCCATGGACAAATGTAAATATTTTTCTACAGAATTTTTGACTAAAGTTATCAAAGGAAGAAGAGAGGAATATATGCAGAGGAGAAATGGGACATTGAGGTGGAAAGGGAAACTTGGATGTGTGAAAAGAGAACAAGGAGGAAGAAAAATAGGTAGAGAATATCAAACACATATATGGATTAGTGTAGAAAAGACAAACCAAAGATGTGGGAGAAAGGAAGCATTAGGGAAAGGCTGAAGACTAAATAAAGGGGAAAACTCATAAGCTTGGGGGATAAATGTCTGTTTTAACCCCAGAATTTATTAAAAGATGTCAACCCTGGGATCCTTTTCTTTTTCTGTTATTCAGAATTCCAAATTTATTTTCCTTTGGTGTTTCTGCATAAAAGAGAAATTTTATTTTAAATTTTACTATACAAACTTTGTGTTGTTCATAAGGATAGTAACTGTGCCTGAAACTTCTTTAAATAATTAAAAGTTGTTTTATCTTTGTTTTTGTAATGATAGCTGACTTTCTCTAGGAATCTTACTGATATTACTACTTGAGAATATTTTTTGTCAACCAAATTTTTTAGCAAAATAAAATAAAGTCAAAGACTGTAACCTAATACAGCTTATATAAATAGCAAAGCCAATAATTCCAGTTGTTAAATGTATTTTTATTTGATATGGTTTCCTTTTATGCAATCCTAAATCACTAAATATCTGAAATTTTCAAATTCCATTTGTGTATGGGTAATTTATTAAGTCATAAATGTTGTACCTTATGAAGTAGTAAGCTGATCATCAGAGAGATATTTTCTGTATATTTCCTGGTATATATATTTATGCATATTATTAGTATTTAATATATATAACACTAAATTAAATCATCATCACAAGTGGGTGAAAAGATATAGAGCTAATGTTTAGGTGACTTACCATAAATGTTTTATTCAGAATATATATTTAATTTGACAGAATGCTGCTTTATATTTGAATCATCAGAAAGATTTATTATATATGAATCAATATGACATACATACTTGAACCTTGTTTCATCTTATAAATTCATTATAGTTAGAGTAACAAGATAAAAAACATTGTTAAAGGGGAAAATCAGTCTTATAACTATTTTGCTTGTCCAGATTAAGTCATGAAAATAAAATATGCAGAAAATGTACTATTTCCTTTCCATTTCTCACCTGTCTTTTCTGGCATCTTACAAATCCAATCTAAGATTATTATAACTTTAAAGCATTTTTAACTTTTTATATAAAAGACAGTGAGTATAATAGAAATCATTTTCCTCTTACCTATATCTCCAAAGAAATTGTATAGATCCTTTAATAGTATTAGGCTTTCTAAAGCACAAAAAATACAATAGCATAGGAATGCCAACAAAAAGGGTAGCAATTTCTTGCACAGGGATTCATTTCGTGAGCTTTATTTCCCAAACTCAGAAAAATGTTCTTTATATAAGTTTGCTTTGAACACAAGAGTCAGCCAATGGTACAACTGTGTGCTTTTGCCAGAAGAGGAAGGAGGAGAAAACTGAAATTCCCCTAAGAGCACGTGAAGATTTCCTATAGGAAGATGAAGTGAAGCTGTTCCACTGGACACTATGGATTTGGAATTGTGTGAGAAGTTCAAATTTTCCCATAGGTCATTACAATCTTTGAAATGACAAACATCCATTAACTGTAGGCAGTTCTTTTACCAACTAAAATTACACTTTTTGCCACTATTTTCCACCACAGGTGACGC
>VSMD01022678.1:0-59447 GCA_008750895.1 Mirza zaza
AGTCTGCCATCTTTAAGCTGTGCAAGCCCTCTCCTGCCTCCTGTTCGAGGCAGTCTTTTGAAAGTTTTCGAGGCATTTCCTAGATAAAAATGTATTATTTTAACTCCACAATTATTAAGAGGGTTATTAAACATGAGGAGAATTCTATTAAATAGCAAATTGAGTGAGTCAAAAGCCCACAGATGTGGAACCTTTAAAGATCATCTGGTACAAAATAGATGTGACTATGGCAATGGCTGTTTTGTCAGGCAGCAAAAAAATTATTGGGAAGAAACTCACCAAAATGTTAAACAGGTGGTCGTGGGTAGCAGGAGTGATTTATTTGATCTTTCTATCTTTTTTGAATGGTCTGTGATGGTGAGGGGGAAAAAATATAAACCTGATATCTAAGTGAAAAGAATTTCCAGGCCCAGTCTCCAGACAGATGAATGCCTGTGTCTATCTGTTCAGCAGTGACAGTGTTTGTCCTCTTTATTCTCAAATGCATCCAGGAACACACTCCCAGGCACCACGCCCAGTGACTTCTTGCCAGCGTCTTATGACAGGCTACCTCTGACTTATAACCAAATTGGTTCCTGGATCAAAGCCTTTCGGAGCCATCCCCAGTCGAATCTTTATTTCCTGCAAGTACAATTGACACATTGGGTTTCCATCCCTAGAAATCCATCTCCTACAATAAAAGTGCCAAAACTGACCACAAAAGTAAATGAAAAGGAAATAAAACCCAGATATATACTCTTATAAACTTTTATCACATATGTAAAACTAAGTACTTAATAGGAAAGCTGTGTCGTGAGAGCTTCCCTGGGGAGAATTTTTCTGCCTGAGCCAGACTGGCCAAGATTTCTTAAAATATGAATCCAATGAAGTTTAAACAGAAGATGCTTTCTTGCCTTTTCTTTTTTTTTTTCCTGAGAGATCTCCCTGTGGCAAGTTTAAGCATGCTTCATTGCACCAAAAAAAAAAAAAAAATCCTCAAACTCTTTAAAATAAAGGATTCTTCTGTCTCAGAAATTTCCCATGGCCAATTCCATTTGTGTAAATTCTTTAGAAAAGTCTCTGGGTGGTGAGTACTGGAGGAAAGACAGTTTCTACTGTGACTTGTGCCACCCCGAAACGATCCCTTGCTCTTGGTGGCCGTGAGTCAGTTGACCCTTCAAATGCTCATCAATGCAGAGGTGTCAGCTTCCCCTGGGGTCCTGGTTGCCAGGGGCTCATCATGCCAGTGAGAGTTGTAAGTGGGAGTCCTTGTTAAGGTAAAAGCGCAAGTGACCACGGATGGAGGGGGGACAGGTCACAAGTCCAGCATCCTCCAGCTGAGATGCCCAGTACTGGGACTAGAATACTATTCCTTAAACGTAATCAAATTCACTCCAGTGGTAGCGTCCGTTCCTTTCTTCATATTCGGTCTTTCCTGGAGCTGAAAACAAAGCACTCCTCCTCGGCCCTTAAAAGCACTTCGTATTACCAGGAGCGGTTTTTGTGCCCTTGTTAGTCTTCCCATCTCTGGAGGAAAGGGAGGGAAATGTATTTACCTGTGTTTTCTTGTTTGTCTGTTTGTTGCTGTTGTTGGTTTCACCTGGTTGATCCTCCAGATTGCTTCTGGCTTGAAATACACAAGCCTCTGTGCCAAGTGAGGGGAGGTGCTGGGCCTGGGGACCCGCAGGAGACTGCCAAGTCGCCCCCGAGCGGGAAGGTGCCCAGGGTGGCCCTGCACCGTGCCCGAGGCCCTTGGCTGTTTCTCCGTCCCTTTCTCCCGTGTAAGAGGCTGTTTCTCCTGCTCCCTCCCCTGTTTAAGATCCATAATTACGAATAGTTTTAAAAAATAAGAGCAAACGTCTACTGAGCACTCGCTGTCCACCGAGTGCCGTACGTGTGATCTCAAGAACCTTCTACATGTCATCTCACTGTGCCCTCGTAACAGCTAGGGCTTCATCCCATTTAATTATTTAATTAATCGTGATTTGATCAGGTGTGTTACTGCAGAGAGAGAGAGCGAGCTCTGGCCGTGGCTCTTACTAGGTGCCGGGGGCTGCCCTGGGCACTTTGTATACGTGAGCTCGCTCAATCCTCAGTCACCGGGGAGGCAGGTGCCGTCACTGCTTCCATCGTGTAGAGGGGAAACCGAGGTACAGAGAGGCTAAGGAACTTGCCCGCAGCCCCAGAGCCAACAAGTGGTGAAGTCAGGACTCAAACCCAGGCTGTCTGGCGTCAGACTCCATTTTTCCCAGTTGACAATGGCGGCAGCTGTGATGCACATAGATCTCTTACGTGCAGGGTTTGCATCGTCCTCACGACACAGCATGGGTGACACTCCCCTGGCGTGAGGCCACCCAGCCTGTGACACCCGCCAGCATCTGCACCCAGGTCTCGGGCTCCAAAGCCCACTCTGAGCTCTTTCTCCAGCCACGTGCTCAACACAGGAGGGGGCGGGGAGGGGTCCGGGGAGCAGGCTGGACCCGCCCCACAGGTGCGTCCCAGGTGCCGGCCGTGGGCTGGGCGGCACAACAGGCTTCTCAGAGGAGGCGGGCGCCGCGTCGTGACCAGAGCAGCGCACGAGCTGGGCTCCGCGTCTGAGTCATGCAGCCTGCAGAGGAAGGATTCTGCAGTCAGACGGAGGGCAGCTCTTAAGATGGGGTGCTCTCAGCAAAGAGGGCGAAGATCCTTCCGTTCAAGACAGCTCCTTTAAGAAGACACGAACCTGCACTTCAAAGCCCCGGAACCCGTGTTTTGCAGGGGATGCCGCCCGCCGGCACGCGCTCACACCTGGATTCCGATTGCTGGCGTTCACGTGCTGACTCTCAGCTCGCACGAAGCAGATGGAAACACAGTCTGCTCGCACCGCGTGCCTCCACTCTGTGCTGCTCAAATGCAAGCGGGACCAGGAGGGCGAGGACGCCAGCAAAGTGGCTGCCGTGGTGGGATATCGACTGAGAGTGCGGGGACACGTTCCGCGTCTTGGTCTGGGTGGCCATTACACCAATGCACACACGTTCCTCGAACTGCACTCCTAGGATGACTCTCCAAGTATCATCCTCAATAAAAATTAAAAACAAACAGAGGTCCGAGGAGGCATGGACTCCCAGGTGGCCTGCCACCAGCCCACACCGGCCCATGCCACCCCCAACTGCCGTCCTGTGTTTTCTTTAATCCAAGTAAATAAAGCAAGCGCTGCTGGCAATGTGCGCCTAGTCCCGTGCTGGGTGCAGGGGCTCCAGCCTCCCGGGGACGCCGTCTGACTGCAGAGAGCCCCCTGCCCCTCTACGGTGGAGAGGGAGCAAGAGAAGTTTCCACTGGAGTCAGAGCCGGGCTGTCCAGCAGGTGCTTGGCTCATGGAGGGAACTGGGACCACAGAGGGCGAGACTTTCTAGAAGGAACCAGACCCCCAGAGGAGATGCAGCAGCTGCCAGAAGCACCGTCTAAGGAAGACGGGGAGAAATACCCTGACCTTTTCTCCTCCCGCCCTCTCTTTTCCATGCGAGCCTCCTACAGACCAAACCTACCCAGAGAGGGCAAGGGCAAGGCAGCCTGGGAGTGTGGCTCCCGGGGATGGGGGCTTGTGGTGGTGGGTCTGGCTGCTGAGCAGTACTGGCCTCTGTGTGCTGGATCACGCCTGACACTGGCGTGCCCGAGAGGGGACCCAGCCCTGGTGTGTGCACAGCACAGGTCTGCACCGAGGGATGGCGGCAGACTTGCAGCATGTGTGTGGGCGCCTCATGGCTGCACATCCTTTTCGTGTGTGTTTGGCACGTGCAACTGCACACAGTGTGGCCACAGAGCCACACAGAGCCCTGATAGAGCCCAGCCTAGCTGCATGAGTCCCCGTGGGCAGCACCTGGGAACGTGCGAGCCGTCACACAGCATCTGAAGCTGCGTCCGCCACAGCCCATCCCCTCCTGTCGCCATGGCGGGAAGACCCAGGCTGGAGCACACGCCTCTCTGTGCTGCCCCGTGACTCAGCCAGTCTGGTCACCTGAGCCGCCTTCCACCTGCAGACTGCCACCGGGCGAAGAGAGGACAGAGGAGCCAGGGAGAGAGGAGAAGGCCCTCGGAATCTGCAGCGCCAGGTTTTCTTTGAAGTGAGGAAGCAGCTTTTCTGTCATTAGGGATGTTGCTGCCTCTGCCTCCTGGCGGCACGGGGCGGCCTGGCCTCCTGCAGGGCCGGCGCCTGTCACCTGCGCCCTCGCCTCCATAATTCATTTGGCCTTTGCGTCTCTCGCCACTCGGGCGGCTCTAGGCGGCTCTAGGCAGCTCGAGGGCTCCACAGCTCTCCAGAGGGTCTTAGGGGAGATGAGACATCAGAAGGGGCTCTTTGACTCTCTCAGGCTTGGAACATTCCAGAAATTTTTTTTTGCGGGGGGCAGGCTTCCATTTCTGGTTCCCTCATATGGAAGGCGTTGAAAAGGCAGGAGAGTTAGAGGAGAAAAGGATGCTATGGAGGGCTTTTTACTCTGTTCCCAACGTCTTTAGCATTGGGGAGTGTCACGGATGTAAGCCGCGTGCCCCCAGAAGAGACCATGTTGAAGTCCTAACCCCTGGAGCCTGTGAACGTGACCTTATTTGGAAATAGTGTCTTTGCAAATGTAATCAAGTTAGGATGAGGTCACACTCCATTAGGGGAGGTCCTGGTCCAGTAGAACGGCCGTTCACAGGAGAAGGGACGGCCACAGAGGGAGGAGGCCATGTGGAGGTGGGGCGGAGACTGGAGCGACGCACCCGCAGGACATGGAAGGCCACAGGCCGCCAGCAAACGGCAGGCGCTAAGAGGAAGGCACGGGAAGGATCCTTCCCCAGGCCC
Source organism: Mirza zaza (assembly GCA_008750895.1). Taxonomy (NCBI): domain Eukaryota; kingdom Metazoa; phylum Chordata; class Mammalia; order Primates; family Cheirogaleidae; genus Mirza; species Mirza zaza. The sequence goes on from VSMD01022678.1 coordinate 4,799, forward strand.
TTCAGAAAGAGCTCGGCCCTGCGGAGGCCTTGACCTTGGACTTCTAGCCCCGAGAACTGGGAAAGAAGGCATTTCTGTCGTTTTAGGCCACCCAGTTGGCGAGGCTTTGTTACGGCAGCTGCAGAAAACTAATGCAAGGAGATTAATTCAACCTTGCAAGTAAGTACCAAAAAATTAACCAGCCTCCTGGGATGTTTCCCATGTCGCTCTCCAAGAGTGGGTAATGTCGAAGAGAAGAAGTGTGATTTTTGTTGGCAGCTGCGTTAGGAACTCACTAGGTAGGCTGAGGCCGTACATGCCTCGTCTCATTTAACCCTCCCCACAAGCTCGTGATGTAAGTCCTGTTACTCTCCCCATTGACAGTTGGGGAAACTGAGTCTTAGAGAGGTCAAGGCAACATGAGTAGTATTTTTATTTCTCTCTTTATTTTCAAGGCTGAATGAGACTCCTGGAGGCAAAACGACCCTGCTTGGGTGAGAAATGTATTCGTTTCCTATACTTAACAAATTACCAAAACTTGGTGGCTTGAAACAGCACAAATGTATTGTCTCACGGCTTCTGTGGCCGGGGGTCTGGCACACGGAGCCGGGTCCTCTGCTCAGGTGTCCCAAAGATGCAATTGGGGTGTCGGTCACGCTGCTTTCCTTTGTGGAGCTTGGGGCCCTGCAAGCCACTGGTGGTTAGCAGAACTCAGCTGCTGTGGTCGTGACGCTGAGACCCCGTTCCCTTGCTAGGTGTCCGCCAGGGGCCTCTCGGTCCTGAGGGCCACCCACAGTCCTTGCCATGTGGCCCCATTGGCAGTTCCCAACGTGGCTATTTATTAATACTTTCCTCCAGGCCAGCAGGGACGTCTCTCTGGCTTCTCCCCCTCCAATCTGCCACGCCGGAGTCTTATTAATATATTACATAATCTAATCATCATATTCTCAGGTTCCACCCACACTCAAGGGGAGGGCATTATACTGGGTGCACAGCAGGGGGTGGGTGTCTTGGGGTCTATCTTAGGATTCTGCCTGAGCAGAAGGGGCTTTGGTGCAAAGGGTGATTTCAGGTCAGATGAACTTGACTTTGAGTTCTGGCTCTGTTCCTCACTGGGGTGGGGGGCGTGGATCTTAGGGAATTTTCTCCTGCATTCTTTAAATCTGAATCTCCTTATGTTTAAAAGGCAGACAGTAATAGCAGACTCAAAGGGCTGGTGTGAGGATGACATTAGTTAAACCATAAAGCACTGGCACTGGCTGGGAGCTCAGTGATGGCAGCTCCCTCTGTCCCCTTTGTGGTCCAGTTGGAAGGGCCTGCCCAGCCCCAGCCTGATCTCAGCGGGGCCCACCTGTCTCAACCATTTCCCCTTCCGCTGCTCCCAAGAGGTAGGAATCGCAGCAGCTCTGCCTGGCGGAAGGTGAAGATGAATTGAGATCCCCAAAGAAAAAAATCACTTTGGAAAGTCATCTCCTTCCTGTCCGCATGGTTCTCCGCTTCCCAGAAGCCAGATCCCACAGGAGGAGGGACCCTCTCCCCTCCCGGAGCTGAGCCTAGCAGCGGGGACAGGGGTGGGGCATGCAGGTCAGTGGCAGATGTCTTTGCTCCTTGTGGTCACTGCACGGGTCCATTTAGCAGCGTTAGTTTGTTCTCTTGGTTGTGAGCCTTGGAGAGTCTTCAGTAGCCCCCAGTGCCTCGCTGGCCACAGGGGTAAGGATACCAGCCTGCACGGGTGTGTTTTGGTTGTTTTGTCCCGCGTCCCGTGGGGGGGGCATCCAGACCGGGGAGTGGACCGCCCTATTCAGCCCCCAGGTGCTCACCCTGGATATGACCTGTCAGCTCCCAACCACATATACGTGAACAACCAAGAAGGCAGAAACCTTCGAGTGCCAGGGCATAAACCAGCCCTGACATTGAAGTACACAGAAATCCGGGGTGCAAAGTCAGATGTGCGAAGGCTGCACTTTCTTCAGAGCTTCAGAGGAGAGTCCCAGCTTGGAATTCCACTGTCTGCTCTACATTTCCTGCCCCACCCGCCACCAGGCCCACAGGAGTGTCATGGGCCCCCCCCCCCGGGGGGAGCCGCCTGCCCACCCAGCTCTGTCCACCCCTAAGACTCACCCCCAAGGCCACCTTCCCCACAGAGCCTCGGCCATCTCCAGTGGGCGGTGGCACCTCCCTTGTTTGGACCCCTGGAGCACCAGCTTTGTGTCTGGACTGTGGCCTGATGTGTTGTGCCATGTCACAGGGCCCCTGGCTGCCCCATCAAGCTTCTGGAGGAAGGGATAGTGTGGTGTACACCCGAGTCAGTGCTCTCAGAGAACGTTTGCTGCATGAGTGCATAGGCCCGACGGATCGGGAATGAAGCGACAGTGGGGACCCCACATCTCTGCGTGGGAATTTGTGAAAAATTGAGACTAGAGCTCCTTTGGGTCGTTCATTCAGCCGTTCAGCCTTGCCCTGGTTCTGTCAGGTGCAGGGGATGTGCCAGAGAGGAAAGTTCTCCCAACCAAAACGGCCCTGGCGCTCCCCACCTTTGTCAGAGGAGATGGCGTCTGAGAGCGCCCCAGCAGCCGTGCTGCGGTTGACAGGGGCATCGGGTGGGACCTGCCCGTGTGGGCCCCTTCGAGGCACCCCGAGGCTCCCCAGAGCCTGACTCAGAGCCCCCCGGTCCGGGGGAGGCTTCCTGGCAGAGCGGGAGGGGTATGGGGCTTGCACAGGTTTCTGTCAGGTGCCCAGGAGCCCTGGCCGACTCAGCCCAAAGGCGGCCTTGCCAGATAGATGCTAAGGCATCCTGGGCCCTTCCTAGGCCCTGAGTGTAACTGCGTAGTCGCCATTGTGTATTATTTATCTTTAAGAGGGTCTGCCTAATTCCAAAAACTTCAGGGCACAACAGAGTCTGGATCTCCCCGCGTCTGGGCCATGGCTAAAACATCACCCTCAGACTTCCGGAGAAGCCCTGTCTACATGGGCCCCGGAGTGGAGCTGCCACCCGCACTCCCCGGGGAGCCACCTTTCTCCAGCGGGTCTCCCCCTGGCAGGGTGTGAGCACAGGGACAGTGGGCTTCTGGGACTTGAGCAGGGCTGGTCCACAGGGCTGGAATCAGGGTTCCCTCCTGGAGGAAGCCAGCCCCTGTCACCAGGCCAGGCGGGGGGTCTCACAGTGCGGATTGGGAGCGTGTTTCCTTTCCTTCCACGTTCACCAGCTCCCTGGACCGTTGGAAAACGTGCTGATCAGCCTGACCTTTCGGACTCCGGCAGTCCTACTCCCTGTGAGCAGACGCAGAACCCTCGGAACCTGGCTGCTTCTGAGTGTCCCAGAGGGACCACCCACCCCTGCAGCCAACACCCCCCACGTGGGCAGCAAGCCCGGCTCATCCGCCAGTTGGGACTGGCTGTGAGAGCCTTGGGGGTGGCACCTGTGGCCCTTGGCCAGCACCCACAGGGCTCACCAACCTGACCCCCCAGCCGGGGCCTCGAAGGCTGTCGGGCTCCTGTCCTCTTGTCGCCGAGGCCCGCAGTGGGCGCGGCGTTTGCCGGGAGGCTCTCTGTCATTGCTAATGAGCGCTGGCAGCAGCCCTGCGAATTAGGGCTCGGTGGGAGATGCCGGCTCCCAGCCGCTGGGCAGGCAGGGCCGCTGGCTTGCAGGGCTGTGTCATCCTTGGTGCTGGAAGAGGCCACGGCAGGCACAAAGGGCTTCATCTCCCCAAAGCAGAGATCATGGACTGGGGCAAAAGGCCACTTCTCCTCCTGCTGGGGCCGGGCTGTGGCCAGGAGCCCACGACTGCCTGTCCACCTGCTCCCCACCCTGTGTCCCCGTGCGCCCACTCGCCTGTCCACGCACAGGCAAGCTGTCATTCAAGGACGAAAGCACTTAGAAAGTAACTATGTGAGATGACAGATATATTGACCTTCCAGTATCCATTCCACTATCGGCCATTCCACTATCCATATCATATCCCTTAACATCATGTTGTAAACCTTAAGTATACACAGTAACACTTATTTAAAAAGAAAAAGGACCAAAGCATTTAACTGATGGGCGCTGAGATTTCCAAAGTGCCCCTCCGCTGCCAGGGGACACCTATGAAGTATAGGGGGAAAGAGCAACTGCCAAGTACAAACAGCCCATAATGGTCTCAGCCAGACTGCCAAATTGGCCCCCGAGTGGCCCAGTCTTGGCAGCCACTGAGCACATGCGTGAGCTGCGTATCATGGAAGTGAAAAGCATGCCCTTTGGAACCGGATATTAATAATTAAGTTCAAATCCTGGTTCTCTCCCCCCTTCCTCTTCATATCACTTCCCAGAGCCTCAGTTTCCCCCTCTGTGAAATGGGAACAGCAGTACCCATCTCCTGGATTTTTGGAGGACTCACTGATATGACAGCAGCATGTCATTGCCCACATGCAAAGTCTGCCCTTGGCTTCTCCTGCATACCTTCCTGGAGGCTGTTGGCAGGTCGAGTGTGGGTGGGTGAGTGAGTGATTCTTCCAGGACAGGGCCAAGTGAGAATTGAATGGAGGAGGGCAGGATTATCGGAAATCCAAGGCCTTGGGGTGTAGGTGGGGGCGCCACCTTGCAAAGGGCTTTAGACTTCATCTGACATCTTTCTTTTCCTTGAACAAATCCCCCCCGGGGCCAGTTTCAAATCAGGTTTAATCTGGTATCCGCAAGCACAAAGCCCAGAACTCAGAATCGTCAGATGTGGGATATTCGGGCCTCTGAGGACAGGCCTGGCTCCCTCACACGCTGCCCCTGGGTCGTGGCACCCTGACAAGTTTCATTTTCCGGCTGTCACTGGCACCGCTGGAAATGGGTGTCTCTGGCTTCTGTCGGCTGACGGGGAGTTTCTGCTGGAGAGCTGAAGGATGTGCTGCTCATGTGTCTGGATCCGGATTTCAACTGGGAGGAAGGATGGCTTAATGAATAATGAAAGCTTTGCTCTCACACCGCGGCTTCTCACCGCGCCCCAGGAACCTGGGGCTGTTCGGCCCTGGCTAAGTGAAGGGGAGGCGGTGACAGGCGGGCTGGAACCTTGCAGGGCTGGGGTCTCCAGAGTCCATACCAGTTTGCTGGCATCTTCTCGGCGGGGGCCAGCTTTTCTTCGGAAACATCAAGACTGTAGGCATTTATGGCAGTAGGTGCTATGTAGCAAATGGGATCTAGGCAGACCTCTGGCTCTTCTCTTTTCCCTTGTTCCATCGGTTCAACCTCCTTACAAGGTGGTGATTTTTACTTTGGTTTTAGAATTGGTTGAAATGGAACTTGTCTGGCATCTGGACACATGGGATCCCAACTATAGCTTTCAGAGTGTGGCCCGTGGGTTCACCTCTAGAACATTTGTATTTATCGTGTTACATTCCAGCCATGCTTCCAGGAGTGATTTGTTGACTTAGGAGGTTGATGACAAGCAGCACATTCATTATTTCCACTGGCATCTTGTGGACAGCGACATCGCAGGCCCTGCCAGAGGGCCTCTGCTTCCCGGTGGGGCATTCTGGTGGCTTCCTGGGGCATCTCGCCCGCTGGTGGGGAGGAAGGAAGGGTGTGGAGTGGATATTTTTCTGCCTTTTGCATGTGGACACAGAGCCAAGGATCCAGGAGAGAGCAGTGTCCCTTGATGTCCCCAGCCCCCCATAAGCCCTCATTGGAGAAAGAGTGTCAGTGCAATTCAAGTGACATGAATCCAGCAGAGACTAAATAGGAACTTGAGGGTCAAAGGTCAATAAGTCTCTGACCCTCTGGCTCAGAGGAGAGACGCAATTCAGATATAATGCAGGAGTTGGCAACGGCAGGGGTGTGCACAGAGCATTGTGAGTACTTGGAAGAGCAGGACAGTCCAAGAAGGCTTCTTGGAAGGGGTGGCACCTGCCCCGATGACTTCTGGGAATTTGTGTGGTTCAGAAGAACATGAATAAGGAACCTGCAAGGCCCGGAGTTGCTGGAGGGCAGGGCCAGCGACCAGACCCCGAGGGTCAGCAGGAACCAGCCCTGATGGCTGGCTCGCCCCGACTACCCTGCAGGAGCTGGAACGTCACTGAGTCCTGGGTCCCCAGATCACCCTGGCAGGTGATTTTGCAGGAGGTGGCCACAGGGACACCAGTAAAGAAAAGGGTCACCACAAACCCAAAGTGGGGAGGGAAGGGGCAGTGGACAGAGAAGAGGGACAGACCTGGCATCTTTAGGAGGTGGAATTGCAAGATTGGCTGGGGGATGAAGAACAGGTGGGGAGAAGAGGGAGGACTCTTCTCTAGTGAGGACAGCGAGAGAAGGCGGAGGGTCCCCAGGGACAGGTGACAGTTTAGCTTGAGCCTTGCTGAGTCTGGGGTCCCTGCTGGGCATCCAGACAGAGATGTCCCTGGAGGGCTGGGTGCCTGGGTCTGGGAGGAAGCCAGCAGGGGCTGAGGAACCACAGGGCACAGAGGATGGTAGAGCCACGCCCGTGCAGAGGTCACCAGCAGGAGCCGGGGGTGGGAAACGAGGACAGAGGAGAAACATGCCCACCCCGTGCCGCTGAGGAAGGGCCCGTCAGGGAGAGAGAGATTAGGAGAGTGTGGGAAAGGCCACAGCGCTGGGAAGTGAGCACAGGTGAGAAGAATTGCAAAGGTCAAGGATGTTGTTGGCTGTTTCCCTTGCAATATCAGGGTTCAGGCACTTTGGGGCTGTTCTTGATAGAGCGGACTGGGGGAAGACTCCGTCTTGGCCATAAATTCGGAGGCCCTGTAAGCTGAGGCAGAGCCTCGCCCCCCCCCCCCCCAAGGTCTGGGACATCCTGAATCACCAGGGCATTCGTTTAACTCGAACGTTCCTGGGCCTCAGATTGAAAACCGCTGGCCAAGAGCGCTGGGCTGGAGCCAAGTTCCATCCTTGAGGAGGCGCACCTGCTGCCCAATGTCCCCACACCTCGGGCGGGACGATACTTTTCAGCGCACGGCTCAGCTCACCCAAGACCAGGCTGCGGGCCGCGGACACCTTACGGCTGCCCCGGCCCCTTGCTGGGCGGCCAGGTCCGTGTCACCTGTGAACAATCCGTACATATCCCACTTCCCCGCCCGGCTCTGCCTTCCCAAACAAGCCCCTCAGCCACGTTTCCAAGGAGACACGTCAATCTTGGGTGCCCAGTGTGGTCTGGAAGCTGGCAATGGGAAGGATGCTCCTGAGATTGTCTGGAGAGCTCACGGAACATTCCGTCAGCCCTTGACTTGCCAGCAGGTGCCTGTACATATGAAATATTTATTTATGTAGTTCAAGGGGTGGGAGAGCAGAGTGGTTTAAATGCGCAGGCTCCGAAGGACGGCTGCTTGGGCTCTAGTCCCACATCTGCACTCCCCACCCCGGCAGCCCTGGGCAAGCTCCCGAATCTCTCAGGGCCTCAGTTTCCTCATCCGTAAAATGAGCAGATGACAATGGTAGCACCCACATGAGATGGTTGCAGTGAGGACTAAACGGGGTGAGACATAAAGTGCATAGGACAGCGGTGACCTCAGTAAGTGTTAGCTGCTGTCACTGTCGTCGTTGCCAGCAGCAGTGGTAGCTGCGGTGGTGGCAGTGACAATGCTAGTGAAGGGGGGGGCAGCCGCTCCACCCCAGAAGTTTCCCCCCCCCCACCAGGCTTCAGTCCTGGGTCCCTTGCTCAGCTCTGAAGACAGGCAAGAAACCGGGGCAAGTACTGGAAATATCAGGATGGACGAGGCTCCGAGTTTGGCTGTCCGCCCGGCGGCCTCCAGGGGGACGGGCTTCATTGAGATGGATCAGAGAGAGAGCGGACGCCTCCCTCCCCAACTGGCTTTCAACCCGTCCCTGGCAAGGGGACGCTGGGTAATAGATTGAGAGAATTTAGATGAAATTAGTGATGCCCAAACCTTGATCGCTCTCCTAATCAGGTGATGAATGTGGCTCCCACCACCTGGGCCCACCTTGCCTGGGCTTTCCGCGAGCAGAATTGCTGGACTAGGGACTGTCGCTCTCTCTTTCTGCCGTTTACTGGCCTTTGTCTTGCTTAATGGTGGGGAGCTGGAGCGTAGCTTCCCATTAACTTTTATGCTCTCCATAAACAGTCTGATTGCCTCGAGACGGCAGTGGTTCCGCTCTGTTCCAGAGGGTTCTCCAACATCTCGCTCCCGGCCAGTCTGTTCTCGCGTGTCCCGGCCCACCGAGCCCCAGGTGTGGGCCCTGTTGGGCCTATGGAGGGACGGGAGCTGGTGTCTACATTTTGTTTACTTTTTGCTTTTTCCTGCAAGCAAAAGCCCGGGCCTGGGCTGCCCAGGGGAAGCCCAGGGGGGTGAGCTGTGCCTGGGAGAGCCTGGGCATGGACGTGGCCTCTGGGACAGACTGGGCGAGGGAGGGACGTGGGAGGACAAGGGTGGGCCAGTAGCCAAGGCTCCCCAGGCTTGGAGCGAAATGGCCCAGGGAAAGCCACTGTGGGAGGGAGGTAGTGTCCCCAAGCCAGGACTGCTTCCAGGGGTGGGGGTGGAGGGATGGTTAGTTTGAAGATGGACGTGATGGTGGGGACAACCTGGCCTTGGAGAATCCTTCCTGTTTGCCTCAATCAGCAGGTGACCTTGACTCAGACCTTTGTCCCAGAGCATGGGTTCTGACTGGCCTCCCAGCCTCTACTCTGCCCTCCACAGAGGAGGGGGACAGACCTTCTGAAAAGCAAGTCTGATCCTGTCAGGCTGCTGGCTTCACACCCTTGCTTGGCTCCCTCCAGTTCCCACACCCCGACCTGCCACCTCTGTCCCCTCCCTGCCACCTCTGTCCCCTCCCCACTCTAGCCCCAGGGGCCTCCTCTTACGTCCTCAGACAGGCTCGGCCCCTTTGTCTCTGGCCTCTGTGTGCAGGTGCGCTGTATCTTCACCTTGCTGAGTCCTGCTCCGCCGTCAGCACTGGGGTGTCGCTTCCTCCAGGTGGCCTCCCTGACCCGGTGACTGGCTCGCCCAGGCCCTCACGCCACTGGAAGGCCGGGGCGGGATGGCTCTGGCTCCTTCCCCACCATAGCTGGTGCCGCGCACGGAGCCAGGCACGCGGCAGGCCCACGGCGTGTAGGTGCCCACCTGGATGGCCAAGTCCACAGCTGCCCCCACTGTACTCGGGTGGCCCTCAGCAGGGGTTGGGGGTTGGGAGAGTGGGGAGTGAAATTGACACTTTCCTCTGGCTCCATAGGGAATGAAAAGTGCGTGGTCTAAAAACAGCAAAATTCTTTCTGGAAAGCCCCCAGCGGGCTGGGTGCAGGCAAGACACAGGGTGCCCCAGGGGTTGGGGCAGAAGGATAAGGGCATCAGGTGTGGCCTTTAGCCCAGGAGCTCCGAGGTCTTACCCATGATTGGGTGGCTCCTCACCAAGTGACCTAGAAGCACCAGGGTTCCAGCAAGTGACGGAGGATTTTAACCTGGTGCCTTGGACTGCAGGTGTGGAAGGTAATGAGACTGGGTAGCCCTGGAAGAGCTGTCCCAGCCCCTGGGGACTCAGGGAGTGGACGTGTGCTCCCTCGGCCCTGCCGGGCTGCTAGAAAGCGCTGGTGGTGGCCTGGCAGGTTTGACTCCTCCCAGACACACTGTCTCTACCTCCATCTTCCCCATCTCCTCCCAATCTCACTTAGAACAGGGGGGCAGGGCAGCGGCACAGTGGTGAAGCTCCGGTTCTCGGTCAGACAGAAGCAGGTAAGAATCCTAGCTCTGCTCCCTTGGGCAATTACTTGCCCTCTCTGAACCTTGGCTTTCTTGTCTGTAAAATGGGTTTATAGGAGCTCCTACTTCATAAGTTATTTTTGAAGCTTAAATGAGAAAATGGAAAGAGCTTAGCATAGAGCTTTGCAGAGAGCTTAGTCTGCCAGTGATGGGGTTAAGGGTAAAACAGGGTCACTTTGCTGGGCCTTCTAAGAGGAAGGGAGACTTTGCTCATTTTGGAAGCTGCAGTATCACGGGTATGTGAGCACAAGGAAGAGTCTGTGTCAGTCCTGATAGGGGGACAAACCTGGCCTGCTCCCTCTGACAGTGAGACCAGCTGGCTCTTTGTCACTAGAACAGGGCTGATTATAATAACAGCTTACATATTTTAAGCTCTTACAGGCACAGTGGCATTTGGGGACTGCATCAACTTGTTTAATCCCCACACTGCCCTCTCTGGTGTTTCCATTTATGATCCCCATTTCACAGATGGGAAAAATGGAGCAGAGGTAGGTTAAATCACATAGCTAGCAGAGGGAGGACCCCAAATCACATAGCTAGTAGGTGACAGCTGAGCCAGGACACAAACCCAAGCAGGATGGTTTCCAACCCTACCATCACTACGTTGTCCAGCCGAGGAATGGTCAGCAGGGGTCATCTCGGCTAGTAGCCCCTGAGTGGAGCACTGTGCTGAGAAGAGTTTGGTCTGTGATGGATTAGCAATGTCTGCCACACACTTAGGAAGGGAGGATTCAGCTCTCTGCGGGCCATTTATTCATCATCAACCACTCAGGCCACTATCGACATTTGGGGCTAAATCACTCTTTGTTGAGGCAGGTGGGGCTGTCCTGTGGGAGGTTTAGCAGCGTCCCTAACCCCTGTTCATGAGATGCCAGTAGCCTCTTGCCCTGCCCCACCTGAAGTTGTGGCAATCCAAACGGTCTCCAGACATTGCCAAATGTCTCCTGGGAGGCAAAATCACCCCTAATTGGGAACCTTGCACTATAGCAAGCAGGGGTGCAGGGTGGGCAAAAGAGCTCTGAACTTGGAGTCAAGAGCATCTAGGTGTGGCTGTGCCACCAACCAGCCTGTCACCGGGAAAATGGCGCCTCACCTCTCCAGGAGGCAGTTTCTTAACGTGAACAGGATGAAATAGATGGTCCCAAAGGTTCCTTCTAGAAGTTTATATGATTCTGCACTATGATTCTCCCTCCCTCACCCAGCTCTTTCAATTAAAACTCTCGGGTTATTGGAGCATAACTTTCCAGAGACCTGCAGAGGCAAACCAGTGGAAAAGCCTGGAATCTGCAGAGAACTATTTCGCCCCTTAGAGCTCCATGTATGCTCCTCATTAGAAGAAAGAAAGGAAGAAGCAAAGAAAACAAAAAACCCGACCGCTGGTACTGAGGTTTCATGCAAGCAGCAGTTATCAAGTAGATGCAAGTAGAAAAACCACAGAGACAATCACTGAACACCCATTTCCCCGTGTTAGAGGAGAAAACGAGCTAGTGGTTGGGGAAATCTCCCCGGTCTGTGCAAATATGAAGCTCGGCAGGAAGTCTGGAAAATCCTGGCGCTCTGGAGCAAGGAGGGGGAGGAGGCGTGAGGCTGGCGCGGAGGGTCCTTGAAGACCTCGCTGAGCCAGATGAGGGCGGGCGAGGGGGCGAGGGGGTGAGGGGGCGAGGGGCAGGGTGGATGAGCCCAGAGCCATCTCCAGGGCCTTTGATGAAATGGCAGCTCTGGGGCAGCAGCCTTGCAAGGGCTTGGTTCATTGGCTGCCAGCAAGTAGGAAGACTTTTTTAATCAGGATGGAAGAGAAACTACCATTTCTGGGGACTCTTCACCCTGCTGGCCACACGGGGTGCCATTCTTCCTTGTGGCGACTGCGTGAGGCCTATGCATAGATTGACGCAGAAACAGAGATGCGGTGAGATTGGTGAGATTGGCCAGCTGGCCCAGTGAGTGCTTTCCCAGGACACCCGTCAGCCCCTCGTCACCGAGGCCTCAGGACACAGGTGGCACAGCTCCAACGTGGTGGCATGGGGCTGGTGCGTAACATTCCCGTCCCCTGATACAACATCCTGCCTCTCCCCTGAGCTCTGTGGGCTCCCTCTGGGGAAGCTGTGCTCACTTCCGTGTCTTGCAAAGTGTGGCAGACCTGCCTGAGGAACGAGGCAGAGCCTGGGCTTCTGCGCCCACGGGAAGCGGGTTGGAATCTCCTCCCGGTAAGGGCGTAGCTGGTTGGGGGTTGGGTTCTTCTGGTTGCAAGCACAGAAACCGACTTCTCCGGCTTGCTCCCCAAAGAGGATGTTATTGGAAGGGTGTGGAGGGGTCTGGAAGGATGGGAGGGGAGTTTCACTGCCAAGACCCAGGAAAGGATGAGCCAGCAGCCTCTGTAGCTGGCATCATGGACCACTCAGGAGCGCCCCGTGTGTGAACTTCCCAAGGTTCCTTGGCCCCTGAGTTTCCTGTCTCAGATCCAAAATCCAAACTCCCAAGGGAGCATCTGATTGCTCCGGCTTGGCCAGAAGTGTGCGCAGCGTCCTGGCTGGGGATAGGCCATGAAATGTGGTGCTGGGGAGGTTCTGTGTGAGGGACTCATCCCCAGAGAAGGGAGCTCCCCATGGACACGCCCCAGAGAAGCACCAGGCCCCAGGATGGATGCCTCAGTTTACCAGACTAACTTCGATCTCCAGGTTCCAGGTTTCTAGGGAGAGTTTGGAGGCAGAAATTGATTCCCTCCAATTCCTGAGGGAAGACACTTGAACCAGAATGGGTCCCCTAGGTGACTTTGTGCCAGAGCCCAGCCCCGTCAGACTAGGTGCCATTTGCCTTCCATTGCTGAGGACAAAGGTGACTTCTCTCCAAATCCTCCCCTGCCCCACTCTAGCCCGCCCTGTGGTGGGAACACCCTCTCAGGCCCCATGGCCACCAGGACTGCTAGAGGCGAGAGGGGCCCTGGAGGTGGAGCAGCTGCCGGGCTGCCTGTTCCTACAAGCGAGCACTGCAGGAGCAGACTCGGGGCCCGGGTCGCCGTGGGACCCGTTCTTTTCTGTCAGGTCAGAAACAAGGTGACCTAGGCCCAGCGCTCCTCGAATAGGCTCTGTGACCCCGGGAGTGAGGGTGAAGCAGGCTGAGTCCCAGGAGCCTGACGCCATCCCAGCGACACCCCTCCCCGGCCCTTGCCCTCACAGCGTCAGGGGGAGCAACCAGGAGAGAGCCCGGCGGTCCTGGTCTCCAGGTAGCTGCTCCTCTAGGACACTCAAGGCCCAGGGTGGGGGGCTCCACCCTTAGCAGCCCAGATGACACCCCCCACTCGGCTGGGAAGGGACTCCCAGACATCTAGAGCTCCCTGCGTGAGCCGCGAGGAGTCATGAGGAGACTTTCCGACTTCAGGAAAGGCCATGGTGTGATATTCAGTCCCCTCGCTGGGCGCTGCAGCCCCCCTACTTTTTCTACCTCATAACCCCCTCCCCTCCCAACACACGTTCTCTCCCAGAAGCCCACTCCCCAGAGGTGCTCTGGGCTTTTTCTCTCTGCCGAGCTGCCCTGTGCCACACCCTCTCCAGCCCTCCCGAGGCTGCCCCTCACCCCGTCCACACTGACCCTCATTCGTCAAAACCCACGGCCCTGCTCCTCCCCTCCTAGCAGGGCGGGTGCCGGTGGCTCTTTTGTTCCAAGGTAAGGTGTTCACGCCCCTCCCCACCTAGGTTGGAGCTCTCCCAGCCACATCCTCAGGGCCTGACATCAATTAAATAAATACTGGATGAAAAGAAAGAACAGGCAAAGGGTGGAATGGAGAAACCATGTTTATGTCAAAAAAAAAAAAAAACAAAACAGAGCCCAGAGGGACCCGAGGCCCCTCGATGACTCTACGCTATGGCTTTCAAAACAGGCGTGTGTAAAACACTTCTAGCAGGCGCTGGCAGTGGGCGGTGTCACCTGCCCAGAGAGACATCCCAGGCTCCCCTGCCCAGGCACTTGGCCCTGCAGAGCACACGGAGGCCCCTCTCCTAACTCCTGTCGGAAAACGGTCTGGTCTGAAGGCAACTCCGAGAAATGAGAGGTGGAGAACTACATATTCACCCTCACGGCATCCTCATGACCTACCCTTCTCAAGGTGCTTTTGACCAACACGGGTCTCTTGGGGTCTCACTTCAGCTCTGATGGGCTGTAAAGATATTTCCCCCATTATCCGAATGAGGAGCAGCTTTCCCGAACCCTACTCTGCAGCCCGGGCCATGTTCCTCGGTGAGGTGCTGTCTGAAACTCTGGACTCTCCCTTCAGAGCTGTTTCCTCGGTTGTCATTGAATGCCAGAAAGCCCCAGAAGGTGGAGGCTATGTCTGTCTTGCTCTCCTCTTGTATTCTTGGTTATTGCTATAACAGAAACGCGCCAAAATGCGTAATGCGTGAAACGTGATAGGACTTGATTTCCTGCTCCCATAACAGCCTAAGGCGGTGGCCCTCTTAATGGACATCTGCCCTCCCCAGGGTGATTCAGGGACCCAGGCCTATCTCATGGCTCCACCATCCCTGTGGCAGGTGGGGGGGGGAGTGCAGATGGAGGACACCCACACTGCTCTTGAGCCTTGACCCGGGAACAGCTCACATTCCACTGGACAACTCAGTCACGTGCTGCACCTAGCTGCAAGGGAAGCTGGGAAATACAACGTAGCCGTGTGCCCAGGAAGAAGAGGGAATACATTGTAGCAAGCAGATACTCCCCCACATCTCTGAATCCCCAGCATCTAGCACATAGCAGGTGTTCAATAAATAGAAGCTGGCTGAAGGAGCTGAAGGTCCTAGTGGCTTAACAGGGTCTCGCAGAGAGTCACTAACAGGCCAGGAGGCCAAGGTGCCCCCCAGAACGTCCAGCCCAGCTGGCACTACGTCTCCATGCCTGGAGTTTCTCTGCAGGGGAGGTTCCCCAGCAGCCTGCCACTGCCGCTGGAGACAGGCCAGCCGGTAGGAGATGCAAGCGTGCCAATTGGGAAATCACAGTTATTGGGGCTTCTTTGGAGATAGGCCTGGAAGTGGAGGACTTATTGGGGGGGACCCCTGAGAAGGGATTTTGCAGAGCGGGAGGCAGAGTGGGGTGAAGGGCTGAGGAGCCTGGGGTGGTGACATCAGCGGAGACGCTGGCTTGCGTGCCCGACCAGTGCATTTGCTCCTGACCCCGTGTTAGGGGTTAAATTGCACCCTCCCCCAAATTCTTACATTGAAGTCCTAACCCCAGTACTTCAGAATGTGACCTTGTTTGGGAAAGTGACTTTACAAAGGAAATCAAGTTAAAATGAGGCCATTAGGGTGGGCCCTAATCCAGTGTGCCTGGCGACGCTGTGAAAGGGGAAATTTGAGCACAGGCACGTGCACGCAGGGCGAACGCCACGTGGAGAGAAGACAGAGATCGAGGTGATGCTTCTGCGAGCCAGGGAACGCCAGACGTTGCCAGCAAACGCCGGAAGCCAGGTGGAGGCGTGGAGAAGACGTCTCCCTCACAGTCCTCAGAGGAAGCCAACACCATCGACACCTCGATCTCGGACTTCCGGCCTCCAGAACTGTGTGACGATACGTTTCTGCCATTAGATTCCCCAGTTTGTGTTAAAGCAGCCCCAGGAAACTCTTGCACCCTGCCTCTCTGCTGGAATGAGCTTGGCCAAATCACTTCCATCCTGGCCTCTGGTCCCTCATCTGTAAACACGTCTAGGGACAAGAGCCAGGGTCTCCACACCAAGGGCGTCACTGACCGTTGCCCCATGTGGCCTTTCTGGGTTTCACACCTCTCTGGTGCCTCCACCCCACGTAGCTCCCTTTAGGAATGGCACCCCCAGGGCCTTCTATCCTCAGGTCACCCCCTGTCTGAGTCCGTTCAGGCTGCCCTAACAGAATACTATAAATTGGGTGGTTTACCATGCAACAGAAGTGTATTTCGCACAGTTCTGGAGGCTGGGAAGTCCAAGACCAAGGCGCTGGCAGAGCTCTTTGGGGTCTCTTCATCTCATTCACGAGGGCTCCACTAATCACCTCCCAAAGGCCCCACCTCCTAACACCATCACCTTGGGGGTTGAGATTGCAACACACGAATGGGGAGGGCACCACCACTCCAACCACAGCACCCCATGGAGACTGTTCAGTAAAGTCCCAGACCTTCACCCCCGTCCCAGCCCTTCTGCCTCTACCTCCCCCGTTGCTACCCTCCCCAACCACACCAGGCCATCTGTGTTTCTAGAACCTTCGCGCCTTTGCTGCCACTGTCCCCTTCATTCGCACTGTCCACCATAGCACCTCCACTCCACACCTGACACCTCCCAAAGACCCCAACCTTCCCCCACAGCCAAGATCTGGCCTCGTGGCCGCACCCCTCCCCTCCCCGAGCACTCGCTGCCCTGCCAGGTGCAGGGCCCTGGATTGCCACCCCCTGCTCGAGCGTCTCCGCCTCCTAGTGAAGGGTTAATCCAGTGCTGGCCCAAGAGTCTGATCATAAAGAGTTCCGGGACCCACGCTGCAGCCAGACAGAGCTGCTCATAGGTCTGAGAACACACTGCCGCCTTCTCCTCCCAGGTGTGCGAGGCAAGGGCCCCGACTCTGAAGCCAGGTGGCCTGGGTTCAAATCCCAATGAGGGCGCTTAGTAGCAAAGGGTGTTAGTAATCCCATCTCCCCAATGAGTTAATAAATGTCAGGTGCTTATAACAGGGCCTGGCGCATAATAGGTGCTAAGTACGATAGACATTCGTCGTCACTCTTCTCGTGAGGACAGCACTCTGCCACCTCACCCGTCAGCCTGGCCAGAGCCCTGCCACCCCTCTGTTCCCCACCTCCTCCACCAAGTCCCAGGTCATTTATGGGATGGTCCGTGTCCTCCTGGAAGCATACAGCCCCCCAGTCCTGCTTGGCTGTCCCCTTCCTTCCCATGCGCAGTTGGGGGGTGGGCTGGGGAGGGTGCCGGGCTCCGAGCAGCTCTGGGACACCCTGCAA
Organism: Mirza zaza; assembly: GCA_008750895.1. Lineage (NCBI taxonomy): Eukaryota > Metazoa > Chordata > Mammalia > Primates > Cheirogaleidae > Mirza > Mirza zaza. The sequence goes on from VSMD01022678.1 coordinate 21,422, forward strand.
AGAGGCCGTGGTGGCAGGCAGTCGGCTGAGGACAGGGAGGCACAGGTGCTCTGAGCTCCTATGGTGGCCTCCTCGGAGACACAGTCGTGGTCCATCAGGCCCTTGGACCGGGGCTGTGACCCGAGTAAGAAACTCATTTCACAGTGTACAGGTGACCTCTCCAATTTGGAGACGTGAGACGGCCACTTTAAATTACGGTGAAGTCTGAATCGATGGCTCTCTCGGACCATAAACGTCCTCGGCTTATGTTGCGGTTCCTAAGACGATCGGAGCGAGGGCAGGCAAGCTGTTTGGCCCGTGTGGTTCTCACCCTCACTCCCCCTCTGGTCTGTGTGGCCCCGGCCGGCGTTCATTCCCAGCCCCCGGGCTGAGTCTGGGGTTTTCCCTCCTCTTCTCCTCTTGGCCCAGGAGGGCAGGGTGACAGGGAGCCTCGCAGGGGTGTCTGTCCCCAGATTTGGGCTCCGCATCTTCTTCTCAGCTTTGGGCCCAGCCACGAGTTCAGGACAAGCGTCCACGACCTGAAATGCCTCAGGTGCCTTCCCCTGCCTTCTAGCACCGCCTGCCGTTTCCCCAGCTGTCCCCCAGACTGGCAGCTCCGAGAGGGCCAGGCTCTTACTCGGGCTCTGCTCGGCACATCGCCGTGTGCTCTACAAAAACGCTGTCGGGGAATGAATGCATGATGAGCAAACTGAAGATCTGTCGAGGGTGAACGGATGGTGCATGAGTGAACGAAAAGGTCCCACTTGGTCTCGTGTTCCACTTGTGCCTTTTGCTTTATATCCACGATCATCCCACCCTAGGTCGGAAAGGGGCCTGGCAACATGGGGCCTCCTTCTCCCTGGCTGCGACAGCCCCAGCCGATCCCCTTCCAAGGCGGAGACTTCCGCTGCCTCCCCTTCACCGTAGGAAGCCGTCCTGACGCTAACCCGGCGCTCTTGGTTGCCATCTGCTTTTGCTTCCTGTTCTGTCCCGGGGAGGGCCACCCCTCTGCGGGTTCTTGCAAAAGCAGCAGCATGGGGGCAGTGAGGGACGAGCTGGACAAGGATTCAGGAAGCGGGTTCCAGGCGCCGCCACTCTGCCACGTGCACACCAGGTGTTCCCTGAGCCTCACTTTCCCTCTTCTGTCAAATGGGGCCAAAAAGATTTTTGTTCCTCAGCGTAGTGTAGAATGTCTGATCGTTCTGCAGGGACACTTTCAGGTCTTTTGCTATCCTGGGGCTCCTCCCTGCATCTCCAAGGGAGCACTGGTGTAGAGGTGGGATGGGCTGTGGCGTGGACCGTGCCCAGCACCTTGGCCGTCATCTCAGGCTGCCCAGGGCTTGCGTGCAGGTGGTGTATCCGGGGTGGCCAACCTAGGAAACAGGCGTGGGGCAGGGGAAGCCAGTGCAGGGGACGTTCTGAGTGGAGTTGATCATCACCTGGCTTGGCCTGCCGGGACCCACCCTTGGGAAGCAGTGGGGAATGGACTTCAGATTGGCCCATCCAAGGGACAGAGTTTGGGAACATTTATCCGCCAGCTCCCGTCCTGTCCTCCACGGCTCATAGGTGGCCCCGGGGGTTGTTAATGCCCCGAACTTCCAGACGCACGTGCAAAGGCGCAGAGCTCTCCCCGCCGGCAGCCTGCTCAGCGCCGGGGGCAGAAAGCCAGAAATAATTGGCGCTGCTGAATCGAGGTGTCAGCAGGTCGCACCTGCATGGAGGTGGTTGCCGCAGCCTCGAGTGGCTGTCGTGAAAGGTGGGCTGAGAGATACTGGGGACACTCTCCATAGGTGACCCTGGCAGCTGTTAATGTTTATGAGCATCAAATGAGGTGACGCTTGTGGAAATGCAAATGATGCAGGGTTACGTGAACTTATGAAGTCGCCCTCTGACAGCCTTTCCTCCAGGAGTCTCTTAATTATAACGGGCCTCTGAGGTGGCCCATTATGGAGGCTTATGTCAGATGCCAGCGCCCCCTAAATGGCTTAGAGCGTGAACAGCCTGCCCTGGTTTTCCCAGAACTCTCCTGATTGTAACGCTGGAAGTCCCACGTGCTAGCCTGAGCCCAGGGCTCACACGTGGATGGTGTTTCTGGGGTGGCCTCCCTCCACATCCCAGGGGTTGGTCACCCGACGGTTCTTGGGGACTTAACCCCAGGGCATGACCTTCACAGAGGTGCTGGGGGGAGAGGAGACTCGGGGAGTCACCCAGGAGAAGCTAACGTGCCACCCACTCGCCCACCTCGGTTCAGGCCTCGCCCAGCAGTTCCCTCGTCTGAGCGCCTCGGTGGTCATTTCAGACGCGACACCTCATTTTCACTTCGCATCAAAGAATCCAGTTTATTTTCTTAGTTTCTTTTACTGGTTCATTTTCAGACATCGTAGAAAATGCAGAAAACCCAGAAGGGTGTAAAGAAGAAAAATGTAATCATTCATGCACCTGTCACCCAGAAATAAAACAGCGGGCACGTTGGGGGATGTTTCTTTCTGGATACTAAAGTGGCGCGTGGCATGTGAGTTATATACTCGCCCGGACTGCTGCTCTGCAAAGCAGTCCTGGAACCTCGGCGCGGAGCGGCTCCCTCTGGGCCGATTCCTGGGTCTTACAGATGAGGGAACAACCTGCCCGAAGCCGTGTGACTAATGAGGTCTCACACGGGTAGTTTCCTGACCCTCAGGAAGGCAATGGCAGCAGCGTCTCTGGGAATACAGGCCAGCGACAGCCCCCCTCGCCCCCCCAGCGCCTCAGTGTCCCTGCCGCACGACCACCCTAAACAAGTTAACCACCCTAAATATCACGTAATTAGATAACACAGCGAACGGCCAATTTGTGGAGCGAGAACACGCGTGAAGTGGGTTGGAAATGGTTCTCTCTCTTCTCGCATCTGCCATTAATTTCCTCCCTATTAAATGCCTTAGGCCAACACTAACAAAATCAAATTTGACAGGGATAAATGTGACGTCCTTAGAGCTAAACACCCCATGCCACAAAAACAGATTGGAGGGGAGGTGAGTAACTCTTGGAAGGAAGTCCTGGGAGTCCACGGTAACACAAGGTCCCATGGACAGAAGCGAAGCGTGGGGACCAGGGACGGGAGGGGCGCCGCCCGCGTGCCTTGGGCTGGCGGTGGGAGCTGTGCTTCGGGCACTGAGCGTGGCAGCAGACCCAGAGGACGGAGCCGGAGTGAGGAAGGCTCTTGGAGCCATCAGTGAAGCAATGGCTGAAGGTGTTTGATTTTTCAGGGGAAATCTCCCAAATTCTTTGCTCTTGGGGCAGAGAACAATCTCGTTCATGCTCCACAAGGCCAAAGACAACTCGTGCTGCTCTCCTCTGCCGGCGTGTCAGCCATAGCTGCTGACAACAGGTGTCCTTCGAGGGGCGAGTGATTAAACAAACAACGGTGCACTCGTGCCGTGGATCCTGCCCGGCTGTGACTCGGAACAGACTGTCGAAGCACAGGACAGCTTGGATGAATCCCGGGAGGGTTACGCCAGGCGCAAGCAGTAGTCTCCAAAGGTGACATGCTGTATGATTCCATTTGTAGAACATTCTCGAAATGACAGAGATACTGACATGGAGAACATCTTTGTGCTGCCTTGGGTCAGGGAGGGAAGGAGGCGGGTGGGAGGTGAGCGTGGCTGGGACAGGGCCACAGGAGGGGTCCGGGTGGGGACGTGACCGTGCTGGCTTGAGTGTATCGATGTCAGTGTCCTGGTTGGGGATATTGGACTGTCGTTTCACAAGATGTTTCCGTTGGGGGAAATGAGGTATAAGGTGTGCTTGGATGCTCCCCGTATTATTTGTTACAACTGCATGTGAATCTGCAGTGATCTCAGGAAAAGTGTAATTTTTTAAAAGGTGAGGGCCTCACATAAGTGGGTGTATGTATAGACAGGTGAACATACAAAGGAAGATGTGGGAAGACATATTAATAGCAAACGTAGCGTTCTTCCACTGGAGAGCAAATCTGAAAAGAGATTATTTACTTTTTTCTTTTTCAACCTCTTCATGTTTGACTTGTCCCAACAAGCAATGTGACTTGGTAATTTCGTTGAGACCCATGAAGTAGCTAAAAAAAAAAAAAAAAAAATAGGTGTGTAGGGGAGGGAAGGAGTGGTGGAGAGACCTCCAGCCCTCCCTGTCTGGGAAAATTCTTATTCCGGGTCCATGGACATCTGTGGTGTGGGACCAGGAGTGAGGGAGGTTTGGGTGGCCCGCACTGGCCTCTGTGTCCCCACCTCTCCCCCGGGGGTGCTGTTCCTCTTGCTCACAAACCCTCGTGGTCCTCCACCAGTTCAGCTGCTCACACAAGAGTAGAGGATGGGTGATTTCTGGGTCCAATGGCAGCAAACCTCCCCTAAGCCACCACCGTGGGCCAATAATCATCTGAAGTGACTTTCGAGTGTTCCCTGTGGGATTCTCCTGAGATCCCCAGGAGATAAGGGCTGTGGTGATACCCATCCTGCAGATGGGGAGACCGAGGGGTTACCCATGTTGCTCATGCTGCACAGAGGGTGCCGTCAAAGCTGTCCCACTCAAGGCTGCCCCTCTGAGCCCCTCACTCTGTCTCCTTGCTGTCCCTGGCCAGGCCAAGCCCACCCACGTGGGCTTCAGGAAGCAGGGCTGCTTCTGAGCATCCCAGTACTTTGGGGCCAGTGGAGGGGAGGCTTGGGGACAGCTGTCTGGTCACCAACAACTTGGTGACCAGGTGGCAGAGCAACCTGCTCCCAGCTCACCGAGGACCTCTCTGGATTAGAAGCACAGAGACGGACGTCTGGCACAGACCTCGCTGCCGAGACTGTGCTCCTGACCAACTAAGGCCAGGGGGACACTTGGCAACCACTTCAGAAAAAGAATTGGCCCCAGTTGGCCCCAGCACGGGCCACCCATGTCGGGAGGCTAACCCGGCCATGTGGGGCCTGGCTGGCACAGACAGGACGTGACAGTGACACCCTGTGACCATCCCCCCTTCCACTGGCGTCTAGTTCTGTGCTGGGTATTCCCAGACTGCAGGGGAGCAGAGGATGGACAGGGGGTGCTGAATGGAAGATTCTGGAAGGGAGGACCGGCCTGTCCAGCAGTTACTATACTACCCAGGGGGCCCTGCCTCCCACCTGTGAGGGCCCCTTCTCAGAGTGGAGAGGAGAAAACCAAGCAGGACATGGTCTCAGCCCTTCTAGAAGTTTCTCATGCTCCATGTAGTCTTCCTTCAATCGCATTGGGCTGAGGGCCTGGACTTTGCACCAGCTGTGCGCCTTAGGAGGGATTCACGGAGACTTTGGTTTTAGAGAGAGAAAGACTCAGACAGGCAGACTCCAGCCCCACCCTCGTCTTTGCGGCCTCAATCCTCTGCCTAGAAGGGCCCTGCGCCCCCTTCCCAGCCGGCAAGTTCCTTGTTGTTTTTCATGATGCGGCTGAGAGTCCTCTTGGTAGGGGGTCCCACGTCCTGCTTGCTCAGGGCAGCTCCGCTTAGTGCCCCTTGTCCCCGCAGTTATTCAGGGAGTGACCCTTTACTCTCCTGGGTGTCCAGACTTGGACCGCAAGTGATACCGTCACCTCTGGGGAACGTGCATCCTCTATGTGTCTCTCTCCAGTGCCACCACCAGACTTGGGACACTGGAGCCGGCCTTCCTCCCCTCCCTGTCCTCAAGGGACAGCCTGGCAGGAGCGATGGGTTTAGGATGCTTTTTCCCTCTCATTCCCTCTAGGGATCTACAAAGGACACTGCTTCCGGATCAACCACTTTCCTGAGGACAATGATTACGACCACGACAGCTCGGAATATCTTCTCCGTGAGTGTCCGAAGGCCTGTGCAGGGGGCGATGGGTGGTGGGTCCGCAGCTGGAGGAAAGATGGACCTTTTGGGCGTGGAGAGGGTACCTTTCCCAGAGGCCGTGGTCACTCTTGCATTCACAAGCGGCAAGTTCTGAGAACGGAAGAATGGAGTTTTGTCCAACACTGAGTGGCACGCTGGGTGGCCCGGTGGGGTCACTTGGCTGAGGGGCCCATGCCCTGGGGAGACCGAGGCCCCAGCAGAGAGGATGCTGGGCGTGGCTAGCTTCGGAGTTGCTGATTGGCTGGGGCTGGGGCTGGGCGAGGGAGGCTGAAAGTCCAGGCATCCCTGAGGGGTGCGGTACCCCCTGCACATGGCCCCGCCAGGGCTGGGCCTGCCCCCCCTCCCCCGCCCACTCCCCAGCGCTCCAGTCCTGGAAAATCAGATAAAGTCACACACCAAGACAGCCTGGTGGGGTGCTGGGTGGCCGAGGGAGGAGCGGAGGAGGGTACAGGGGCAGCCTCTGATACGGGGCCCTAAGTCCTTCGTGAGCCCCCGCCCCTGCCTGGGTCCTGTGGCTGGGTGGGGCCCCCAGACTGGAGCCCGGAAGTCACAGCACATGCTGAACCCTAAAAAACAAACCCAGCCCCACACCCTCAATCCGGATCTCCTCCTTGGTCCTGCGAATACCTCGCTGGGAGGAAGGAGGGAGCCGCTGCGGAGGAGGAGGCTGGAAATGGAAAAAACAGCCCCGTTTCGAGGTCATTTTCCCCCTTTACGTTAGCCGAGACACAAAGCGCTGCTCCCCGCGGCACCTCTGGGGCTCAGGCCAGCCTCGCTTATGGGGAATCGATACCAGCGCCCTCGGAGGGAGCACAGTTCACTCCGCACCTGCTCGTGCATCGTTTTTTCTAAGAGAAAGGATTTTGATTCTGAGTCATCTGGTGAAACAGAACAGTGTGCGGTTCCCATGGAGCCTGGGGCAGTGTCAGGCTGCTCCGGCCAGGCCTAGAACCGGAAATAATTTGCCCAGAGCTCTGCCTCATGTGCATCCTCCCATTACCTTCTCCTCTTCCTCTGGCCTGTCCTCTGGTTCTGCCTACTATGGGCCCACCTTGAACCTAGCAAACGAGATTCCCACAGGGCTGACACAGAGAGTTGTGCATGTTGCATACTGCACAACTCAAGGGATGTCACTTGCATGGATGAAGGTATGAATGATGTCCTTCAGGTTGTGCAGTGCACGGCCTATACACCCATCCACAGTGAGCCTTGGTGCTCAGCCCAGCTGAGGATCGACTCTGTTGGAAACCAGCCCTAACTCAGAATCTGCCCTTCCTTGCCCAACCCTCACCGACACCCGAGGGCTGGGGCTACACCCCCGGCCTCCCAGGGCCCAGGGCAGGGCGAGGAAGGGTGGACTGAGGGTCTGCAGGGGCAGACAGGGAATGAGACGCCACAGGTCCTCAGGGAGGCGCAAGGCTGGGAGGGCTGCACAGTGACTCTCCCAAACAGAATGAAGGTGACAGCACAACAGCAATTAAAGCTCATTTGGGAAGGACAAGTTCTCCGTAAGTGCATGCAGTGGGGAGAGCAGCCGGGTTCATTAACAAGTCCTGAGATGCCCATGGAAGACACGGGTTGACAGCTTTCCTACCTGTGGCCTCCAGCTACTGGCGGAGTTGGGGGCTGTCGGGGCAGAGCAGAGTTTCGAGGGAGGTGCGTTTCCACCCAGTGGCTGCAGAAACCGAGCTCTGCGTGTGTCTCTGGTCAGCCTTTACCTCCAGAGTACAGGTGCCCATGAGCTGGGAGCCAGGAGTCAGGGAAGGGAAATACTTTTTGGAGAAAGGCCAAGGTCATGGCCACCACGGACATCCTGTGTTTCCCAGGCCACCCGGATTCTTAGTATTCCATCTCTGATCTCTGTCCGTCCAGACTGCAGATCCCAGAAATATGTAGAAGCACAGGAGAGGGAGGGGTCTCTGGGGGCTGATGTGTGCGAGAGGTGAGGGGTCATAAGGATTCATTTATTCCTCATTTAACAAGTCACTGTGGGCCCACAACGTGTCAGGCACTGTATTAGACATGTGGGACACAGCAGCAAACAAAACAGCGCTCTGCCCTCGTGGTGTTGGCATTCTGGGGAGAACAGGTGTTCTAGAGAAGGTAACAGAAGGTTCCGTGGTGGGGCTGCCCACAAGAGAGCCCGTTTCGGGGGCAGCTCAGCTGTGCAGGTGGCACCAGCCCGGGCAGGTCCAAAGCTGTGCTGCTCACACCCAGCCTGTGATAATTTGAGAAGGAGGTCTCCTGCCAGCCGCACGTTCTGGAGCCTTCCATCGAAGCCAGGCTGGCACTCTTTGTCACAGGTCTTCCTGAAGGCCCCCAAACTCTCGAGATGCTCCTGCTGGTCTGCAGAGTCACAGCCCAGGATTCCAGGGGGTCACACCCTGCCTGTCATCTCTTCCCCGGGCCCGGCTGGCCAGAGGGGTCCCGCTCATCTTGCCTGGGCCTGGCGCCCCTTTCCTGGTTCCACATTTCCAGTTAGGTGGATAATTTCTGTGCTAAGCCACACACTGCCGGTGTCAGGGCTGCTGGGAGTCCGCGGTGTGCCCGAGGGTGAGTTAGGAGGAAGTGTCTGGTCTCCAAGTGGACAAAGATCCTCACCAGGGCTTGACATGGCCAGCGGGGCCTGGGCTGGACTTCAGCCTCATTCATCCCTCAGCCACCTGCTCTGTGCCCAACCTGGACCACTGTCCATGGCACCCTCCAGCTGGCCTCTGCACATCCGGAGCTCAGGAATAAGTCCATGTGGCAAGGGACAGGTGCTTACCTGACTTACCTGGGCAGATGGATGGTTCTGAGAAACTGGTCTCCCTTCTCTCTGGGCCCCCTGACCTGTCTGCAGAACAAGGGCACTGCAGCGGGGTGAGGGGACTGATCCCGACTTTTCTGGCCAGCACGGCTCTGAGGCATGTCTCAGAAGCACACAGGAAACCTCCTCCCAGAGCCTGCCGCTGCCAGAGGCAAAGCGAGGACGGGGAGGAGGAGGTGCCACAGAGAAGAACTTCATTTAACGTCCCCAGACAATCAGCTCTCTGTGAAGCAGGAGCCCATGGGTGGGTTCGCAGAGAAGGGGACAAATCCTGCCTTCAGGGGCTGAGGGGCTGAGACCAGCTCAGCTGGCTCAGGAGGGTGGCGCCTGCCAGTCCTCCCCGGCTCACTGTCCCCTGCTTTGGCCACCAGGAGTCCAGGCAGCCGGGATCGCCAATGGGCGGGGGGACAACAGCTGCAGGGGGGAGCTGGGCCCAGGGCTGGCTGGTCCTCGTGCCCCTTCCCTGCCTGACTTTCCCCCACCTGACGCTGAGGGTGGGGAACCAGAGCCCCCGCTGTGCGCTGCGTTTCCTTACAGTGACCTTCTGAGGGTGTGTTCATCTCCCAGTGCTGCCACGAGGAGTGACCACAGTCTGGGTGGCTTAAAACAACAGTGTGGAGGCCAGAAGGCCAAAGTCAAGGTGTTGATGGGACCCTTTTCCCTCTGAAGCCTCCAGGGAAGACCTTTCCTTGTGTCTTCCACTTCCGGTGGCCGCCAGCTCTCCAGGCTCGTGGCAGTGTCACTCCAGCCTCTGTCTCTGTCTTCACACGACTCCTCCCCTCTGGGCCTCCTCTGCTGCCTGTGTCTCTTCTTCCTCTAAGGACACTTGCCGTTGGATTCGGGGCCCATCCGATCCACCCTGGACGAGCCCATCTTGAGATTCTTGACATAATCACATCTGCAAAGACCCTTTATCCAAATAAGGTCTCCTTCACGGGTCTGGGGGTTAGGACATGGACATATTTTGGGGAAGCCACAATTCAGTCCCCTGCAGGTAGGTATTGTTACTACTGTCCCCAGGTTATAAAAGAGAGGGCGGAGGTGGTCACTGAAGTCAGCTGTCCCCGGTCAGCTAGTCAGTGGCAGAACAAGGACACGAGGGTAGTTCTGTTGTATATTACAGTCCACAAGTATCCGATTACACCCGGCCACCTCCCCCATGACCTCCGGCAAGTTGTGAGCTTCCACATCCTCATCTGTCACCTGTCATGATGATGATGATGATGATGATGATGAAGATAAAATGTCACCTAGGAAATGCATACTATGGCCAGGCCCTGTACTGAGCACCTCATACAAGCAAAGCCAACGGCAGGACATTGACGCTATGATGGACCTCATTCCACAGATGGGAAACTGAGTTTTAGAGCAGGGACTCGCCCAAGGCGACACAGCCAGGATGTCACAGAGCAGGGCCCACACCTAGACCCACCCATGGCCAAAGCCTGTGCCTCAACCACTGAGACCACTGAGGGCCACCTCCCGTGGACACGGCTTCCCAGCCTTCCAGAGGCTTCACGGAGACCATGTCCATGAAAGGGCTCGTGGCTGTGAGGTGTGGCGGGGGTGCCACGTAGTCCAGTGTTTTCATGGCTATTATCGTGGCCCCACTGGTGCCCACGCTGGGGGAGAGGTTCAGTGACACGTGACTCTGGGCCACACAGCGGGAGGGGAAGCAGCAGACCTGCAGCCACCCACCGCTGGCCAGCCGTCCCCATGTCCCCTGCCCCAGCCCACCGTCCGTCTCCGGGTCCTGCCGGGAACCTCAGATCCTAGGGAAAGGCCTGGAGCTGCAGGGCTCCTGGGAGACGCGTGCGCGGGAGGGCGGGCAGCTGGTCTCACCGCGCTCTCTGCTTTGTCCCCTCCGGGCCCAGGCGTCGTACGAGCCTCCAGCGTCTTCCCCATCCTCAGCACCATCCTGCTCCTGCTCGGAGGGCTGTGCATCGGCGCCGGCAGGATCTACAGCCGCAAGAACAACATCGTCCTCAGCGCCGGCATCCTCTTTGTGGCTGCAGGTGAGCCGCAGCCCGGGCTGCCCAGCCGGTGCCAGCGCTGGGGCGGGACCTGAGGCCACGCGGGTCCCCACTGCCAGGGGGCGTGATCCTGGGGGAGGGCAAAGCCAAGACCCAAGGGAGTCGGCCAGGTAAAGACAGGGCGAGGGCCCAGAGAAGCCCAGTGTGCCTGGCAGAGACAGCCCCGCAGCCCCTCCGTCCTCCCTGCCCCGAAGGGGAGTGGCACCTCAGAGCCACGCCCACTGTCCTTGGACAGTGTGACCAAGGAAAACCTCCAGAGGTCAGGGTGACAGTGACATGCCACCTGATAGAGACACCTGAATGCGTGACTGCACACATGGAAGAAGAGAGGCCAGGGGTGGGTCTCACAGCTGGTTAGTGGCTCACAGCCAGTCCAGCAGGGGACCGGGCACCTGATGGCAGAGCCCTTTCCTAGCTCCTGGGGGTCAGCGGCCCCAGGGAGGTCAGAGGAAGACACAGCAGGGTCCCTGAGAGGAGAGACAGGAGCCGCTGACTTCTGAGGCCTCGTTCCAGAAACTAAGTGCGAGAAATGTTACGGAGCTCCTGATTCTTTCCCAAATTCTCTGCTCTTTTGCACTGTCCCAACAGTGTTTTCACTTTCAGAGCATCTTTTTATCTTACACCAGACTCGCCAGCCCTGGCGTGTCATCCCCTGCACCTGGTCTCCGCATCCTAAAAAGTCCATTCTTGCCAGTGGTGGCGATCGTGGCCAGACCAGTGGTGGTGGTGCCCAGCCTCCTCTGCCGAGGACCTGGCTCTTGGGCACTTTCTTCTACGCCACTTCAGCCGTTGTTTCCTCCCAGTGCCATACATAGACATGTAGAGTGTGTGTGTGTGTGTCTAAGGACGGGGTGAGTGTGTACGTGTGGGGGTGCATTTGTGGGGCGTGTGTGTTTTGGGAAGGGGAGCACTGGGGTCTCCTGGGAAGAGGCACGAGCCTCCCTCCTGGCTGGTCCTGTGTCCTTCCTGCCTTTCCCTCATCCCAGAGCACCGAGTAGTAGTGAGAGGAGACCCCCTCCTCCCCCTCCCCACACTGGGGTCCTTTAACCCATCAGAAAAAGGACATTAGTGGACACCCGGTCAAATCCAGGTTAGTAGTGATGTGCAGGGTCAGCTTCCTTGCTGTGGCCAGTGTTCCATGGTACCACAGATGCTAACACTAGGGAAACCGAGGCAACACACACGGGCTCTCTGTGTTAGTGACGGGCACTGCCTGATGTGCCCAGAAGCCAGTGCCGTGGCGCTGGCTTTGGAGACAAGGACGGCTTCGTTGCGAGACCAGCCAGCAAGGAGACAGGGGGCGGGTTCAAACCTGTGCCCCCAGTTTAGGGGCAAGTGTATGGCTTGGAGGGCGAGGGAGAGGGTTTAGGAATGTCGGCTTGGCTGGGTCTGAGAGGGGCCTTCAATCTGACCATTTACAGTACGGGATGTTGACATGGGTTTAACCCCAGGTCTGGGCAGCAGACCTCTCACTTCCGGAAGAGTTCTGACGGTCAGGTTTTAGTCACAGTTCTAGTCTTCTTGGTTCCGAGGGAAGGGATCACTGGCTCTGGGTGTCACTAGGGGTCAGAGCTTATTCTGCTGCCCATGCCTTGGCTACACGACGTGCGGTTTTTGGCTCTGTCACACGTACAACGTAACCTGACACTTTGTTATCAACAGAGTGAGCCTAGTTACCGCTGGTCCCGTGATTACACTGGACTTTCTTTGCAACTTTTGAGCAAATCAGAAATTACCCCCAAATAAAAGTGTATTTCAGGTTTTCAGGGCACGTGCCCCATGACCCCGCAGTTTCACTTCAGGAACTGCACCCCATGGGTGTTTCCATGTGCGTGTGCAATGCCAGACACAAGCACATCCAAGGCAGTGTCACAGCAGAGGGCAGGAGCCACCTGAACATCCCCCAGCAGAGGCCTGGTTAGACGTCTGTATGGGGGTGCCCCACACAGTTAGAAAGACAGGGCAGCTCTTCATGTCCCGACGTGGAACCAAGTCACAGATGTACAGTTAAGTGAAAAACCCAAGAATATTGCACACAGATGAGCACAGGTATGTGTGCGCATTGGAGAGAGATTCTCTCTGAAAGGACGTAAGAAAGAAGATAACAGTGGCTGCCTTTGGGAGGGGAACCAGGTGGTTACAAGTCCGTGTTGTACAATTTGCCTCATTTAGACTTTGTACCATTCAAAATTAAAGACTTCAAGGAGACGTCAGCAAGCAGAACAGGGGAACGGCTGCCTGGTCCCTGCCCTGCAGGTCCAGCTTGGGTCTAACCTCTGCCTCTCCCTCCCTCCCCGGCCCCTCTCCCTATTTCCCTTTCAGGCCTCAGTAACATCATAGGCATCATCGTCTACATTTCCAGCAACACGGGCGACCCAAGCGACAAGCGAGACGAAGACAAAAAGAACCATTACAACTACGGCTGGTCCTTCTACTTTGGAGCCCTGTCCTTTATCGTGGCCGAGACCGTGGGCGTCCTGGCCGTAAACATTTACATTGAGAAAAATAAAGAGTTGAGGTTTAAGACCAAGCGGGAGTTCCTTAAGGCTTCGTCCTCTTCTCCGTACGCCAGGATGCCGAGCTACAGGTACCGGCGACGGCGCTCCAGGTCCAGCTCCAGGTCCACCGAGGCCTCGCCATCCAGGGACACGTCCCCTGTGGGCCTGAAGATCACCGGGGCCATCCCCATGGGGGAGCTGTCCATGTACACGCTGTCCAGGGAGCCCCTGAAGGTGACCACCGCCGCCAGCTACAGCCCCGACCAGGAGGCCAGCTTCCTGCAGGTGCACGACTTCTTCCAGCAGGACCTGAAGGAAGGCTTCCACGTCAGCATGCTGAACCGGCGGACCACCCCCGTGTGAGGCCCACCCCGCTTGCAGCTCCGGCCTGCCCAGGACGGCTCTTTGTGTCACGCAGGAGGGCATGCGATCCTTAAGATGGACGGACAATGAGCCCGAGCCGGACGCCGCCCTCCCTGGTCTCCAGGAGGTGTCGTGGGCTGGCTCCGAGCGAGGGACGCGCCGGGAGACTGGGCTCGGGGCTGCGGTAGAAGCTGGAGGCTGACTTTGTCCCAAAAGGTGGGGGGGTTGGATTAATGCCCCAGGGTTTCCGAAATCTCCCAGGAGGCCCGAGAGCCTTCCTGGAGCTGCATTGGCCTTGACCAACTCGGGAAAACAAAATTGAGCCATTATCTCCTCTTGGAAACAAATTTTGCCAGAAGAACGGGAGTTCGGGGCTTCCCCGCCCTGCCTGGGCGCTGGGCCACCGGAAGGCTTCCCCGGGCACAGGGGGGCTCTGGACTCCCATCAGCTGCTTTTGAACCTGAAGTTCTTTGAGCCAGAAATGAGGATGCTCGCCCCTCCGCCCCGTCTCACCCCGTCTCTGGCACTCTGGCCGTGGCCTGTGCTGGTTGCGAACGGTCGTCCTGAAGAGAAGGTTCTGCGGCCAACTGGTGCTTCAGCCTCCGCGCTGTCCTGGGGCCGCTTCCCGCGGGGACTTCGGGGGAGTCTGAGGTGAAGGCCGGGGGCTGTCGCTGGCTCTCCTACCTGCTTCTGGAAGCTTCCACCTCACTCAGCATGGGCAGGACAGACACCCTGACTGGACTTGAGAGTCGGAGGAAAGGCGGCCACGTGGCCTCTTGCTGTGTCCGTCCCCACTGACCTGAGGAGCAGCCCTGTCCCCTGAGTGGGGGAAGGGAGGGTCCCAGGGGAGGAGGGTGCAGACCTCTGACTAGGTGAACAGCAACCAAAAAAGAAAAATTAGAGAACAAACATCCATTTCCTGGGTGATCATGAATCGTGATTTACTGCAAGTCAACGCCAGGAGAGCGAGTTCCTTTCATGTCCTCATCTCAAAAAGTCTAGCAGCGACAAGTCCCGCACCTCCTATTATTGTAATTTATTCTGCCGCCACCTAACCGGACGCAGTGGAGGAAGTGTGGGTGAAAGGGCCGAGCTGGGCTTTTCTTCCTCCCCCAAGAGGGAAATCTCAGCACTTTGTTCAGAACTGAGGAAGTGGGTTCTGTGTTTCACAGCTTTCCAACCATTTTTTTGTCGTCATCCTCTCCAGAAACAATCGAAGAGCGTGGAAATGCGTCCAGGTTTGGAAGAAAAACTCTCTGGAACATGGAACTTACCCTCTTTTATACAAAACATGCTTTCTAAAGACAAATCATTTCTTACTTTTTGAGACTTCTCGATCAGACCTTGGACGGTCGTCTGTGATCCCAGTAGCTGTCGTACTTGAGAAGTGACGAGCAAATTCTTACCTCAGCCACCTGCTCACGGAGCCCGTGGGCGGACTCGGCCCCTAGGAGTTCAGACCGGGGTCCCTGTGGCCTGGTAACGACGTCATCGTCCTTCCCGCCCTCCCTCGCCCCCAGGACAGGACACGCCCACGTGTGGCGGCCCCAACCGACGGCAGGAGGCCCCCAGGCCCCCACGGCTCCCCCGAGGTCGGCTTTGTGTGGCCCTGCGAGCATGCACGATGTGAACGCTGAAGCCTCAGAGCTTGTGGGCTGCCCCTGCCGTCGGCCAACCCCGTCCCCGCCGCCACCTCCGCGCCATGACACCGTGTGACCAGGCTGAGGGAAGGAAGCGCCCCCCGCAGACCCCTGGCCGCGTCCCCTGTTCCTTGCCGTTGGGTTCCGCCCCCACACCCCGCCCCGCCCCCGCCGCCCCGGAAGTCGCCGCCGCTCCGTAGAGAAAGCCGTGTCCCCGTGAATCCTACCTCCGGCCCGGTCCCAGGCAGAGCGCGCAGGGCCCGCCCAGGCACCCAGGAAGAGGAGGAGGACGAGGAGGAAGAGCAGGCAGCAAAACCACCTCAGACGCCTTCACAGCCTTTCCCCCTCGCCGGCCTGTCTCAGGGGCCCCGGCTCTGGGTCGCCCCCTCCTCCCGAGGCCCCTCAGACCTGGCACATCGCGCCCCCGGGAGTGGGGGCCTGTGCCCGCCTCCTGTCCCTCTGCCCGCCCCTCCCGCCCTGTGTGTTCCACAGTTAAGCACCTGTGACTCCTATACCTACTACTGGTTTTGGGTTGTAAGTTCTGTCTTTTTTTTAATTAAATAAAAACATTTTTAAAGTGTTCTCTTCTTGATGTGGGAAGGCAGGGATGAACTCCCGTCCAGTCCTTGTGGGCTTTTAGGGTAAACAGTGTCCCTGGGGCTGGGGACACTGTGGACCGGCCGCCCCCCCCCTCCCCAGAGAAGAGGGAAGCTGGGGGTGGGGGAGGCAGACTCTTGTCTGGTCAAGGCTGGGTTTTCTGGCTTTATTCCTGGTCACTGGCCACCTCCCCAGTACCACTGGCTGGTTTTAGGCTTCTGGGCGGTGCCCACAGGTGCCTGTTCTCCAGTGAAGAGCTGGAAGACAGACAGCTCCCCAAGTGTCCTTAGAACACAGGTGGAGGCCCTAAGTCGCCCATGGTGTTTAAAGAGGCTCGCTCACCAGCCTCCTTCCCCCTCTATGATTAGGAAATAGAGGAGCCCAAGCACCAAAATGTGAGCTTCATGGCAGCTAAAGCCATGAGGGTGTGGCTCAGGCCAGGGGCCAAATGGGCTTCCTCCTGCTGTCACCGGACCAAGTCACCCAATCCCAGGCAGGGTAGCCAGCTACCACTGCCTCCAGCCACAGGGAGGAGTGAGGTAAGGGATGGAGAGAGAGACCAGAGTGGCCCCTCTGACACTGTGCGGTCCCAGCCGACACCTGGTGTGAACTGCCAGGCTGCCCTCGCAGGGGAACATGGGCTGGACGTCAGCCTTCCCCTCCTTGGAGGCTTGAGGAGAGTGACAGTCAGTGACCTCCCCCAGTTCTGCCCAAGCTGCAGCCCTGGGGACTTTGCTCCCAATTGCATATTGCCTTTGCTTTCAGGACTATGACCTTGAGTTTTCTTCCCAAGAGCCACAGGCTTCGCTGCTCCTCCTAGAACCAGAAGGGACCAAACTGTTGGGTCTTCTTCAAGAGAACCCGGGTCTCATGGAGGCTTTTCCCACCCCAGTACCAGCCAGGGAGCAGAGGCTCAGTGTCCCTATGTCCCCTGCTCTCATGGCTGCGGGAGCCACTTCCACCTTTTCTGACTCCTCTGCCTGGCCTTTAACCTTCCTTCTTCCTACCTGAGACAGGCACCTGGGGAAACTGATGTTCCCAGATGGGCTGAGCCTCCAGGCCCTGGGACCAGGAGAGCGCAGGCCTTTGCCCGGCCCCAAAGACTGCCCCCCTGCCAAGCTCCAGACTGATCTTTCCACCAGCCGGTAGCCAGCACAACTTGGAGTTGGCACCTTGTGCCAGGACTTCTGTGTCTCCTGTTTATTCTTAGCCCTAAGGAAAGTCTGGCTCAGCGCAAACTTTGTAGCCGTCCTGGGTGTCCTCCGTGCCAGTCTGCATTTGGTGACTTGGTACCACCTCTCATGGTCATGTGTTTAGTTCAACCGAACACTCTGCCTCTGTGACTTGCAGCATTAGATCCACAAGAAGAGAAATAGATGTTCTAGTGCTCCAATCTAAATGCAGCTCAGAGCACCTCCCCAGTCCAGTAGCCCCCACTCTACCCTGCACAACCCCCGAGCGTATAATGGCCTAACACACAGAAGTTTATTTCTCACTCGTGTGAAGTCCCCTCAGCTGCTCGAGGTGGGGGTGCTCTCTGCTCCACAGAGTCATGCAAGGATTCAGAGGCTGGTGCCACAGAGCCTCTGCCATCTTCAGTATGGGCTTCTAGGGTTGCCCTGGGCATTGACATCCCGTGGGCAGATGGAGGAGAGAGGGAGTGGATGATCTCGTGGGTAGAGGGTCTTGTGGGAGATTTCAATGGACCCGAATCATGTGGTCACATCAAAGAGCAAGGCAAGATGGGAAATGTAGTCCAGCCCAGAGGGAAGGAAAACTGGGGAAGAGCTGGCTCGTCTCAGTCCCCTCATCTGGGACTGTGTCAACCTCTGTGTGTCCTGAGCCGCGCCAAGGACAGCTTCAGCTCCAATGTTATGTCTGGCCTCTCAGCTCCAGATGCCCCACCTGTAACATGGGGCCACACTACCTTCTTCCCAGGTTGGGGGAGCCACCTGCTCACAGAGCCCGTGGGCAGACCTGGCCCCTAAGAGTTCAGACCCGGGTCCATGCAGCCGGGTCATGATGTCACTCCTCCTTTGCCCCCAAGAGTGGACACATCTACATGTGATGGCCATAAGCCCTGACTGCCCCTGTGTGCCATCTGTAACATGGAACCACTACCTTTCTCCCAGGTTGGAAGGGCAGGCTTGAGCTCGTGCCTCGACCCAAACAAGAACCACACAATTATTGAATATCATGACCAGCAGGTACCTTAGGAATCATCTCGTTCGGTCTACTCATCGTGGAAGAAGGATCGAGCATAATGAGGGAGGGAGGGAGATGGAAGGAAAGAAGGAAAGATGAGAGGAAGGAAGTGATTTTTGGAGAATTTTCATAACAACCATGAAAGGGAGATATCGATAGCCCAGTGGTTTTCAAGTGGAGTCAATTTTTCACGCTTGGGGGACATTTACCAATGTCTGGAGACATTTTTGGTGGTTGTGATTGGAAAGGGGGTGCTACTGGTCTCTACTGCGTGGAGGCTGAAGACGTTGGTGAATATCCTCCAATGCACCAAACAACCTCCGCTCCACTGCCCCGCAAGAAATGCCCTGTTGCAAACACCAATAATGCTGAAGCTGAGCAACACTGCACTCATCTGGACAGTGAGGGAAACTAAGGCACAGAAAGCGTGAGGCCACTGGTACAAGATCACACAGCACGTTTTTGGTACTTACATGCAGGCTGTGGGTGTGTTAGGAAAGCTGAGTCATTTATTCTCAGCATTTCCTTTCCCTGCAACATGTTTAGGTTTTAGCCTTTTTCCTCTTCGCTTTTGAACCGGCAGTTTCAGAAGCAGAAGTGTGGGAGTTTGAGGAAAGAAATGGGAAAATGGCCCCCGTCCTGGGGGAGGGCGGAAGGCATTCCTGGGAGCCTGTGTCCCTGTGTTTGGGAACAGAATGATGACGGAATTCAACCAGACAGGCAGCAGGAGAACAAGCCCAGAGCCTGGCCCAGCGCGACACAGGGACTGTCAGCCCCGTGGAGTCTTCCTCCGCCCACACCCCGGCAGCTGCAGTGAGTTGGTGCAGGGCCAGGAAGATCAAGATCAAGATCAAAACCCAGCCCAGCCTCTGCTCACAGAGGGGCAGCGCTAGGCTGTCACCCAGCCTCTCTCAGCGCCCCGTTCCCTCCTCGGTCAAGTGAGGAAGGTGACAGCTCCCACCAGGGCTGTCGGAAGAATGAACTAAACTTTAAATTAAACAAGGATGCATTCACGAATACCCCAGCTCGGCGACTGGCATTAGAGTGAGTGTTCAAGAATGCTTGTTGACAAATAACACGCAAGGAGTTTCCCAAAATGGATTGCTCTAGAACAGCCCTTGGAGGCAGCACTCTGAAAGCCAGGCCCATCAGGTGCCTGTGCCCACTGCACTTTGCTTTGGGAGAAACTTGTTATCCGACCGTGTGGCTTCCACCTGGGAGAGGCCCCGGCCACCAGGCCCAACATTGCTGGGGCTCATTCAATTCTACCTGCAGTGTCCCCAAGCTGCTGAGAGGTGGTGGGCAGGCCCTGGGGATCCCCAAACTGTACTGGGTCCTCTTCTGTGTCCCTAATATGGAACCGCAGGAGCTGGCACCAAACAGATGCCTGGGAGAAGAAAGGGGTTCAGGGATGGGGAAAGGGGGCAGGGCAGGCTACCCTATGGGGAGCTCAGAACCAGCCACATGTCTTCAGCTGCCTGCATTAGTACCCAATGTAGCGCCCCTGGCTGCCTGGCCCTAGAGATGAGAGGCAGGAGGAGGAATGGAAGGGAAGAAAGGTTGTTCAGGAACCTTCCAATCCAGAGAGGAAGGTGGAGCAGATATACCTGATACAGATATTTTTAAATGTGCAGCTTTCAACAAAACTGCTGGTGCAACCTCAGGAACAGAAATCTGCAATCAAAGATTTGCAGATCTTTGCCCCCGCAATTTATTCTCAGAGCTGCATAACGGGGAGCTTGGAGGGACATACATCCTGACCTTTGTCCCCTGATAAGTATTCTGGGAACACATGAACCCCTATGGGACACCCAGGACCCACAAATTGAATTTCAATAGCTGGGTTCATTAAAAAATATAATACCTATACTTTCCTAAATCTAAGATTAATAAATTTTACCTTTAAAAATAACCCTGAAAGATACAGAAAAGTAAAAGAAGTCTGCCAAAATCCCACTACCCAAAAGAACAGCACAAGTAACTTTTCAGTGCCCCCCAGTGTGTGGGGGGTATGGCTTAATATCTCTGTCCCTGTGCTCTCTTCATGAGAATCTTCCCACATCTCTAAATATTCCTCAAAAACATAATTTTTAATGACTGCATAAAAGAGATATCACCGTTTATCTTAACAGTGTCCTATTGTTGGACACGACTCATTTGTTCCCCGCAGATCTTAAGTGGTGTCTGAATGCAGCCAAAGCGCCAGGGTGCAAGAGATGCTTTTGGTTAAGATCTGGTGATTTCTCACTAGGAACCTCTGGCCTGGCTCCATCAAGGGGCTGATGAAAAGATCAGGCCTTGGCCGGGAGTGGTGGCTCACACCTGTAATC
The DNA here is from genome assembly GCA_008750895.1 of Mirza zaza. Taxonomy (NCBI): domain Eukaryota; kingdom Metazoa; phylum Chordata; class Mammalia; order Primates; family Cheirogaleidae; genus Mirza; species Mirza zaza. Next base: position 41,712 of record VSMD01022678.1, read on the forward strand.
CTAGCACTCTGGAAGATCGAGGCGGGAGGATCACTTGAGGTCAGGAGTTTGAGACCAGCCTGAGCAAGAGCAAGACCCCCATCTCTACTAAAAATAGAAAAATTAGCTGGGAGTAATGGCACAAGCCTATAGTCCTAGCTATTTGGTTGGCCGAGGCAGGAGGATCGCTTGAGCCCAGGAGTTGGAGGTTGGAGTGACCTGTGATGACACCATTGTACTCTAGCTGGGGTGACAGAGCAAGATTCTGTCTCAAATAAAATAAAATAAAATAAAGAAAGGATCAGGCCTCCTTGTCTGCCTCCAAATCCAGCCAGGAGCTTGTCTGCATGCATGCCAAGTGTCTGGGCTGTGAGAATGGCAGCCTCCACTCCCTTCCCCCACACCCTGCCGGGTAGCCAGTCAGCAGTTTTATGCTGAGTTCCTCTCAGAAGGCTGAGGCTGCTTTTTCCCACCAGACCCCACATTTAGCTATCCTCAGCCATTCCATTCCAAAATGGAATTCCCCCCAGTTGGCTAGTGTATCAGTTAGTAGAGCTGTGTAACAAATCATCCCAAAACGTAGTGGCTCTTAAACAACCATCGAATATACTCAAGGATTCTTGACTCTGCTTGACGGGGCCAGGGCCAGGGTGGTTTTTCTTTGCTGCGCGGTCTGGGGCCTCAGCTGGAAGGCTCCATGGCTGGGGGCTGGAGTCATCTGGAGGTTCATTAACTCACATGTCTGACAGTGGATGCTGGCTCTTGGCAAAGACCTCAGCTGCAGTTTTCAGCCTGAGTGGCTACACGTGGGCTCTCAGTGTGGCCTGGGCTTCCTCACAGCGTGGCGGCTGGGCCTAAAGGCAAGTGTCTCGAGAGCAAGAGAGAAAAGTGGATGTCTCGGCAGTCACGTAGCATCACTTTCACTGTACTATAACAAGGGTTGGAATAGTCGAAAGCCCGCTTGGGTTCAAGGGGAGAGGAAAGAACCTCTCCATGGGGAGTGCCAAGGTTCTAGAAGAACATGTGGGAGCAGAAACCTGCTGTGTCGGTTTTTACAATCTGCCTCCCCGTCCCTCTGGTACCCTCGACTGGCTCTAGGCTCTTCTCTCCCCTCCGGTCCTCCCTTCCATCCTCCACCTCCAAATCTCTTCACTGAGGTCTCCCGTAACTCCTGGCATTAGGGAAACCATTCCTCACCCAGAGACACTGCTCCCCCGTGTCCTCCCTGGTGAAAGCTGCTCACTCCTGGGCAGAGGTTCCCTGCCAAGTTCCAGTGTGGACGCCTGGCGGCCAGCCCCAGCCCCAGCCCAAGGGGTGCATGGGAAGGGAGGGAGAAAGGACCTTGGAACCCAGGCAAAGGCTGGACACACACACCTAAGACAGCTTCCAACAAGACTGCCAGTGCAATCTCAAGAGCAGATGTCAGTATTAAGAGCTGGTTACGGGCCGGGCGCGGTGGCTCACGCCTGTAATCCTAGCACTCTGGGAGGCTGAGGCGGGAGGATTGCTCGAGGTCAGGAGTTTGAAACCAGCCTGAGCAAGAGCGAGACCCCATCTCTACTATAAATAGAAAGAAATTTATTGGCCAACTAATATATATAGAAAAACTTAGCCGGACATGGTGGCACACGCCTGTAATCCCAGCTACTCGGGAAGCTGAGGCAGGAGGATTGCTTGAGCCCAGGAGATTGAGGTTGCTGTGAGCTAGGCTGACGCCATGGCACACACTCTAGCCTGGGCAACAAAGTGAGACTCTGTCTCGAAAAAAAAAAAAAGAGCCGGTTATGAATTCAAATCCTCGGACTTGGGGAGGGGATGCTGACACCTCCAGACCGTTACCCCTCCCCCTCCTGGGGGAAGCTTTCTTCTCCAAGGTCTTGGGCTGACCACCCTGGACACTTTCTCGTCACCATCATCTCCCAGCTTCTTCCTGGCCACTCCCTCACGTTCACAAAGACGTCGCCTCTGCCAAAGCCTTTCTCTGTACCCCGAGGACTGCCGCCGTCACCTGAGCCACATCAGCGTCCGTGGGCCTCACAGCTCTCCGGCCCTCTCACCTCCAGCGACCTCCACCTCCAGCCTGGACCTTGTTGTCACCCCTCGCCGCACCCCTGTAATCTTCAGGGCCGTCGTCCTCCTCTCTGACCACAGCCCACCGTGCTCCCAATTCCATCACGCCCTCCCCCACGACACCTGCTCTTCCACCTGTCAGCTTTCCTGGTCACAGGGCCATCCTAACCATCTAGGCCGTGGCGGGTCCCTGCTTCACTCACCTGGGCCAGCACCCTCGGTCCCCTCGGCTTCTTTTCCCCTCGGTTTCCACCCTAGAAGAGCCCAGTCCTCTCTCACTCTCGCCTTTCATGGTCTCCATCCCGGCACCTGCTCTGCACGGTAATGCCAGAGAAAACCAAGCGATTCGTGAATCCGTGCCCGGACGCCCACGTCCCCGTCCCTGGAACCTGTGAATCTGTTACCTTAGGTGCCAAAAGTGGCATTGACGGTGTGATTACATTAAGAATCTCGAGATGTGGTGGGTGTCCTGGGTTACCTGGGTGGCCCAATGTCACCACGAGGGTCCTGCTAAGGGAAAGAGGGGGCAGAAGCATCGGAGGAGGGGCCGTAATGGGACCATAGAGGCCAGAGGGCAGAGGGCCACGAGCTGGAAGGTGGCAGCCTCTGCGGGGTAGCAAAGGCCAGCAACGGACTCTCCCCGGGAGCTTCCAGAAGGAGCAACTAGGCTGACACTTTGATGTTAGCTCATTGATTCATCTAACCACCAGGGCAGTGAGATAACAAATTTGTATTGTTTGAGCCACTAAGTTTGTGGCAATTGATTGCAACAGCAACAGCCACCAAATGCAGAGCCCATGTATATGCACCAGGCCAGGGCTGCCGGCTGCCACCCTCTGTGCCCCCTCAGTGGCACCCCAGTTCCCCTCACCCCATCAGCTATTTCAGACACTCCCAACTTCCTCAGGCCCCACCCCACGACACCGCAGACACAGACAGTCCGCTCCCTGGCTCATCTCTTGCCTGGCCCTTCCCATCCCCTCCTCTTCCTGTCCCAGGCCAACCCTTCCAGCTGAGCCCCGTCACTCCCATCCCCTGCCTTAGAATCCTGCTCAAGCATAGGAGCATGTTTGAGTCATTTCTACCTTGAAACAGCAAATGAGAAACCTCCCTCCCCCCCTTCATCCCCTCCTGATTCTCCCTCCGTCCCTTCCAAGCTCGTCACCAGAGGGTCTGCACCTGCTGTGTCCCCTTCCCCGCTCCCGCGTCCCTCCCAGGGCACCACAGCCTGCCTTCCTCTTACCTGCCGTCGGGCAAGCCAATGGCCACTTTTCCGTCGTGACCTCTGAGCGCCTGAACTTCCTGGCCGCTCCTGGCTCCACGGGAGGCCCCCAGACGGGGGCTCTGCAAAGGACAGAGCCTCTGCAGGACATGTGTCCTACTCATTCACAGCCCTACGGTGGTAAGCGCCTGATGGATGGATGTATGACAACAACAGTCACAATATAGTACATCCTTAGCTCCGTCACTGCCCACCCAGCAGGAACCGCGGTCACGGCCAGATTCCTGCACAGCTGCTCCCAGGGTGACAGTCATGAGGGAGATCACTGAGCATTTCCATGTTCCTGTGACACTATTGCTCTCCTGGCTAAGAGATAATCACCATTGTCTTTTCATTCTGGCCCACTCAGTGACAAGATGTCGCCTGTGGCTGCCCAGGCGGTGGATCCTCACCCCCTTGGAGTCCCACGGGGCTTGTCGCGAAGCCACGTACGTCCCATTGTCGCTGTATGTGTCCTGCAGGCTCGCGGACATCGTTGCATTTAATTTTCACTATAACCCCCGAAGAAGATATGATCCTCCCTCCTGAGTGAGCAGGGAAACAGGCTCAGCCAGGGGCACCATTGCTCGAGAGGCACAGGGTCAACAACAAAGCTGGGATCCTGGGCTGACTGTCTCTTCCAGAAAGTGCGTGCTCTTTCCCCAGCAGCCGTGCGCCCCGAACATCTGCGCTCTGGTGGGCTGGCATCCTAGGCACCGCCAGCACAGTTGTTCGCTTAAGCTTTTTCTTCCTTTCTTTCCTTTCTTTCTTTTGTTCTTAAGAAAGACAGGGTCTCATTTTGTCGCCCAGCTGGAGTGCAGTGGTGCAGTCATAGTTCACAGCAACCTCAGACTCCTGGGCTCCAGTGATCCTCCTGCCTTAGCCTCCCGAGTAGCTGGGACTACAGGCATGTGCCACCGTGCCCAGCTAATTTTTTAATTTTTTTGTAGAGACAGGCTCTTGGTATGTGGCCCAGGCTGGTCTTGAACTCCTGGCCTCAAGTGATCCTCCCACCTAAGCCTCCCAAAGTGCTGGGATTACAGGCGTGATAAAACACGCCCAGATAATGTTTTTCTTTAAGTTGATGCGTTTTAGTTTGATCTTGCCTCAAAGAAACATTTAATGGAAGCATGGTTTTGATACTTCTGATCCACATTAAAAAAAAAATACAAAAGTCTTAAAATAAAAACATTTGTGCTTGTGCTGCGTGGTGTACAGAGGTGAACGTCGCACTCTGAGAACTCTGCCCGCGGGCACAGCCCTCCCGAGGGGCTGCGAAGACGCAGACGTGGCACGGCACGTAGGGGTCACCCGCCCTGCGCTGGGGCCTGTGTCCCGCCCGGAACCTCACTCCACGCCCCTGCTCAGGGTCGGCTCTGTCCCAGGAGGCCCTGCGGCCCCTCCCAGGATGGCCTTGGCCACCTTGTAGACTCCTCAAGGGCAGGGAGTGCGTCTTCCCCTGCTCTGTGGGGCAGGCGCCCGGCAGCCATGCCCCGTCGTGGCCGTGACCGTGGCCCTGGCTGGCCTGTGTGTACTGGGGCTTCAGGAGAGTCCCCGATACACAGGGAGGGCCCCGCGCCTGTGGTCAGGCCAGGCAGAAAAACCTCCCGGGGAGAGTGGAAGCTGGGAGTGGGGCCTTGCTGAAGCAGAGGGGACTGGGCAGCGCAGAGGGGACTGGGCAGCACGGACGGGACAGAACACATCTCAGGGGGGAGCGAGGAAGGCGGGAGTGCAGCTCTCGTGAGACCGTGACCTGGATGGAGGCTGGTTCTGTAAAAATGAAAAGTTCGCATGGAACTACAACGGCCACAAGCCTGAGGCTGGAGACTCGAGGCCTCGGCTCAGCTCTGGTGCTGTTCACTGGGTGATCCTGCCTTGTCACGCCTTCCCTCATCGTCGCCTGTCAAAACAGATTTCGAAGGTTCCTCCCAGCTCCAACCACCGGGCGAGAGTTTGGGCTCTGGGTCCTGGCTTCATCGGCTATGTGACGTTGGACAAGTTCCTTCATGTCTCTGAGCCTCCATGTCCTTATCTGTAAAATGGGAGCAATAGTTGTACTCACCTCACGGATTGGCGTGAAGATTAACTGTGATGACAGGTAAAGGCTCAGCCGAGTCCTGGTAGATAGTGAGCACTCACTGAAAATGAGTTATCATTACTATTATTATTATTATTATGGACATTGGAATCTGTGATTCCAGGGCTGGTCACCTGAACGCTTCTCCCCTCATGGGCAGAGTCTCTCTGTAACCTGTGTCAACCTGAGGCCAGGATTCTAAAGCTCAAGGCCCTGCCCGGCACAGGGATCTATCCCTGGTCAGGCGACAGCCTCTTGGATCCACGCAAAAGAGCCACCTGGTGAGCCGAGAAAGAAGAGGCAGCAGAAGCCAGGCGGGGCGTGGGAGCTGGACCTCGGGTACCAGCCTGGGGGCAGGTGGGTGGCCAGGACCTTTCACAGGTTCTCTGCTGCGTCTGCACACCCACGTGCCTCCTAACCGTCACCTGTAAATCCACCTGCTTGCTCTTTTTACTTACACTCTCACTTTGTGAATGAAACATACCTGGGGAATTGTTACTATCCCACCTTTAACGCAAGGCAGAACTCAAAACAGCACAATGAAAACCGAACTGTCAAGCCCAGCTGGGTTCTCCATCCTCTTCGAGCTGTTCTTTGTTTCGAAGGGCGGTTTGGGAGCCTTAAAGACTCGCTGGTCCCCAGTGGAGCTTTTCTTCCAGACGCAGCTACAGGGACGGAAAGGGAATTAGAAAGGGAGTCACGTTCTCCAGGTGGGGTCAGAACTGGGTAAGGCCAGGGCTGGGAACCACCTGAAATCCTCCTGCAGTTTGGGGGAGGCGGGGGTGGCTTGCCTGAGAGGTGGGCTCCAGGGGCCCTGGGCAGGGTCCCTGGGATGTCCCTAGGCAGGATCCTGGGTCCCCGGGACCCTCAGGTAAGAGACAACTCACCCCCCCCACCCCCCGGGGACCAGCCTGCCCGGCATGAGACAGGAAGGCTGTGTGGCCTGCGTTTGCTGGAGTCCCCTGCCGGGCCAGGCGGTGCCCTGCCTCCTTCATCCCTGAGCAACAGATTCCCACACAGCTGGGTGTCCCTGTTGTCACCTGGTGTCACTCTCACCCCTCCCAACTCAGGAATCCTGAGCTGCCGCTCCATGGAGGTCTCAAGTCGCCATCTAAGACCTCGCCCTGCCCCACCCTGGGTATTTCTGGCTCCAAGATGGGAAGAAAGCCCTGAAACCAGAGCAGAAGCTGTCCTCGGTGACACGCCTGGAGCGAGCATTAATAGAAGCCTCCCTCAGGCCCCTGACACGTCTGGGCAGCTGCTCAGCCCGCCCTGCGTCCCTCAGCCCCAAGGCCAGCCCACTCTGGCTCAGCCGGGCACACTAAACTTAGCTTCCACTCCCCGCCCGATAGCCACCATCACTGCCCCTGCTGGGCTGCCACCTTGCACTAGGAGACGCTGCCACCAGACCCTGCCCAGAGCACCACTCCTCAGCGACCACCATGGCCCAGACCAAAACACTGAAGGTCCGTGTGACCCTCTTCTGCATCCTGGTGGGCATCGTGCTGGCCACGGCGGCCGTGGTGACCGACCACTGGGCCGTGCTGAGCCCCCACCTGGAGCACCACAACACCACCTGCGAGGCGGCCCACTTCGGCCTCTGGAGGATTTGCACCAAGCGCATTCCCATGGACGACAGTAGGAGCTGTGGACCCATCTCTCTGCCAGGGGGTAAGGTGCCCACCCCCCCTGCCCCTTCCCGGCCTCCTGCCCTTCCCAGTCCCCCTGGAAAAGTCACCGGTGAGAAGGAAGACAGGTTTCTCTGCCTCAGAACAGAGCAGCCACCCAGCGCTGCCCACCCAGGGAAGAAGGTCTGAGTTGCATGCGGCCAGACCTGGCTTGTGAGAGGAGGGCACTTGTCCCCAGCTATTTCTGTCTTCCTGAGACGTGGGCCATTTCACCCAGAGCAGGGAGCTGGGCAGGTGGGACAAGAAGCTCAACTAAAGAACTACGGGGCCACCAGACCAGGCGCTTCTGGGCCTGGCCTGGCCACTCTCCCTCCGCACAGACACGCTGGGTGGCTCTGTGTCCTCAGGTTGAAGGGACCCACAGGGCTGGCAGGTACATTCCCCAGCAGTCAGGCAGGAGGGGGGACAGGACTGGCTGCAGAATTTACAGGCCCTCCCAAAATGAAAGGCAAGGTTCTTTGTTGCAAATCACTGAGAACTTCAAGACAGCGATGGCATAGCATGAATGCCAGCGCGGGCCCCTGTGGGCCCGGGGCCTGCAGCAACTGCACAGTCACATGTCTGTGAAGCAGGAGGTAGCTGCAGATGAGCCGTCTGCCCTTTTCTCAGAACTGTCAGTCCTCAGTGCATCCTCCCTTAGCTCAGACCCTTCGGAGTTACAAAGCCTCTCCTCACTGTCATTTAAGGGTATTCCTCCATTTCCCACCATGTGACTGAAGCACACGTCGCAGGTAAGCTCCTTGTCAAGGCACCTGGCATTAGCATGACCAAGGCTCTACCTGCAGAGGTGGAGCCTTCCAGATTCAGCGAACAGGGTGCTTGTGTCATAGGAAAGAGCGCTACTCAAACAGGGGAGGCCTGGGCTCTTGTCACCTGTTGCCCGCTATCCCCCTAGATGACCATTCGCAGACATCCCTCCAAGGTGGCGGTGGACCAGGGTATGTGTGAGGTCCCACCTGATTTCCAGACCAGGTGTTCCTTGAAACCTGCCTTTCAAGGACACTGGTGTTGAGTCCCCAAAGTCCCTGCACTCTGCATGCGGGGCAGCGAGCCCACACCCCAGCCTCCCATTTCTCTGCTTCCTCTTCCTTCCCCGCCTTGCTCCAGGGAACCCCAGCCTTGCTCGCCCCCACTGGGCACCTCGAAGACTCGTAAATAACCAGCTGTCTTAGAAACACCGAGTCCTGGCGCTGTGGGCTTTGACAGGCGTGGCCATGTGCTTGCAGGGTATCACATAGCCCAGATGCCCATGTCCCTCGGCCCTCAGCTGCTGAGCACACCCGTAAACAGATGCATCATCCAGCCAACTCCCCTGGGCAGGGCAGGGCAGGGTGGGGCGGGGCAGCTCTCTCGGGACCATGTGTGGGGACGCACTGTTATAGTCCTGTCCACACGTCCTTGGAACCATCTGCCTTTTAAAGTCAGAGTAGATGAGCAAGCAGTGAGCAGAGTCCACACAAGGAAGAGACAGGCTGGCAAGAGGTAACTGGACCAGCCACAAGGACCCAGGAGGCATTGCTTGGCCTTGAGCCTGACCACAATCTATCTCTTTGCCTCCTCATCCTAGGCCAGCTGTGAATCATACCTCCCACACTTGTGACACTGAGCACTACCTTTCCCCAGTAATCTTCCAAAGCATGTTCCTGCCTTTTTTCCTCTTTTCTCTGCAAATGGATGTCTTTTTCCTTCCCCACCTGCCCTGCTTGTGCTCCCTGGGACCACTCTTTTCTGGAGGAAGGAAGAGCCTTTATACATGTTCTCTCATTTAACACTAGCAACAAGAATAATAATAATGGCACACAAATGAAATTCTATGTGCCAAATACTGCTGTAAGTGCTTTACATATATTAACTTTGAATTACATCAGAAAAAAAATGACAGAGTAGGAAACTTCAAGAATCTTCTTCTCCGTGAATTCAATGAGAATGTTGGCAAAAATTGTCAAAATTAACACTTTCAGAACTCTGGAAATTACAGCAATCCAGCAAGGGCTTATTCAAGAAAAATGGGCAAATCGTAGGAGGACTAGTGAGCTTTGTGGTATTTTAACTTGCTCTATTCTCATTCCCCTTCCCCAGCTCTGTGGTAGCCTTGAAAACTAACACCCAAAATCATAGTGAACACTAGCATCCTGGTAGCCACTGGAGGGGACAGAACAGGGTTGAATCTCTTCCAAAGCCCCATTCCAGGAGCAGTGGCATTATGTGACCTGTCTGGTGATTCCTAGAAGTCCTCCGTGCAAGGCTGTCTCTATTTGACCTAACTCTGAGCTCTTCCAGGGCAAATAGTTTTTCTCCCAGGGGACATTTGTTGAAAACAATTAGAGACAATTGCTTAACATCATGGCTGCCTGAGGCAGTACCAAACAGTTGGGACAAACAGTAGGCTAAACAAAAAGCTATAGCATGAGATATATATGTCACTTGGAAAAGTTTCAACATACTCCTGGGAAGATAGAAGGCCAAATGAATGCACAAGGCTGTGCACATGCTCAGGAAGGATCTGAGAAGTCCCCAAGCTCTCACCTCTGCCTTATCTTGAGGCCACATGAGCAGAAAGTGAAGGCTAAGGCAGAGATGTAGACTGCTTACCTGAGTGTTAAAGTCATGCTCCAACATATGCACAGAGCCCTGCAGTGAAGACCAGAAAATATTGGTTCCATGCATTTTGGGAAATTTTTGTTAACTGGCCACTAAGGTAATTAAACAGAGATTTCAGTGGTCACACATGACAAAGACAGACTTTACAAAATTAGTTCAGAAAAGTCACTAAACAAACAATAGGAGGAACAAGTCCTCAAGAAGGGAGAGAATCTGAGTTCTAGAGTTGCCACATTATATTGTTTAAAAAATACAAGGCATGCAAAGAACTAAAATGGTATGGCCCATATATAGGGGGAAAAAGAAGTTAATAACCCCCCTAAAGAAGCCCAGATATTGAACTTACTAGACAAAGACTTTAAATCAGCTATATAGAAATTCTGAAGTTGAAAAGTACAATAACTGAAATAAAAAATTTACTAGAGGGACTCAATAATATATATGAGCAGGCAAAATAAAGAATCAGTGGACTCGAAGATAGATAAATTGAGATTAGCCAGCCTGAGGAACAGACAGAAAAAGAGAATGAAGATGGCTGGGCATGGTGGCTCAGACATGTAATCCCAACACTTTGGGAGGCCAAGGTGGGAGGATTGCTTAAGGCCAATAATTTGAGACTATCCTGGGCAATACAGTGAGATCCCGTATCTAAAAACAAAAAATTAGCTAGGCATGGTGGTGTGCACCCATAGTTCCAGCTACTCAGGAGGCTGAGGTTGGGAGGATCACTTGAGCCTAGGAGTTTGAGGTTGCAGTGAGCTATGATCATACCACTTCACTCAAGCCCAGGTGACAGACAAAGACTCTGTCTCAAAGAAAAAAAAGAGAGAGAATGAAGAAAAATGAACAGAACCTTAGAGGTTCCTGGGATACCATCAAGTGTACCGACATATGCATAATGGGAGTCACAGAAGGAGAGGGAGAGAGAGAAAGGAGCAAAAAAGAAGCATATGTGAAAAATAATGGCCAAATCTTCCTAAATTATATGAAAAACATTAATCTATGAATTCATGAAGTTCAGTGAACTCTAGATAGGATAAACTCAAATAGATCCACACCTAGACACATCATAATAAAACCACTGAAAGGTAAAGACAGAGAATCTTGAAAACAGACAGAAACAGCTCATTACACACAAGGGTGTCTAAATAAGATAACAGTTGATTCTTCCCAAAAGCTATGGAGGCCAGAAGGCGGTGGGATGAAATACATATATGAGCTCAGCTAATTTTCACAAAAACCTCCATGAAATCTATACTACTATCATCAGGCCATCTTACATGTAAAGAAGATGAATCACAGAAAGCTTGAGTCATTTGACCAAGGTCATAGAGTCGATGAACTGAGCAGCCAGGATTTGCACCCAGGCAATTATCTTTAACGTTCACCTTTTTAGTCACTGCATTATACTACTTTACAACAACCCAGCGGGTAGGTTCCCATTCTACAGGTAGGAACACTGAGCCTGAGCATGGTCTTCCCCAGGCTAACCATCAGACAAGTAGAGGTTCATCACCCAAGTCTCAAATCCAGAGCCTCATTGGTTTCCAGTTCCTTCCCACACCCTGCACTGCACATACAAACACAATTCCTAAAACCTCTGACCCAAGTTAACACGTCCAGCCTTTGACATGGCATGGTCTGGGGGCAGCTGGGCCAGGAGCTCATGCAATGAAGGGGACTTCTCAAGGTCCCATTCAGCCATGGGCAGAATGCTAGAGGTTCCGAGGGCTGGAGTTGTCTAATCTGATTTTTCCACTGTCCCCTAAAGAGACTTAGAAGAATTTTCATGTACAAGATCAACATCTGAGGTCAATTCTAATGCTTCTAGAATGAGTGTAGGGGCTTCCCCAGAAGACTATGTGTCTGAAAGCCCAACATCACCCCCTGCCCTTAGGCTGGTTGAAGTGTTGCTTCTTTCAGGCCCTGCCTTTTTTTTTTTTTTAAGAGAGAGAGAGAGAGAGAGAAAGAGGGTTTCGCTCAGGCTAAACTGTAGTGGTGCAACCACAGCTCACTGTAACCTCCTGGGCTCAAGCTTCTCAAAATGCTGGGGTTATAGGCATGAGACACTGTGTCCAGCACAGGCTCTGCCTCTCTGTAGGGCAAGGCGGCAGCCTGCCCCAGTGTTCCCTTATTCCCTAGCAGGCCACCTTCTCTCCAGTCATGGTGCAAGGACTAGGGGTGCATGAAAGAGCTGGATGCTCCCCACCCCAAGAACTCCAGGGGCTCCCTTCGCCACCCACATGAGCCCATGCTGGGGGCCTACGCCCTGACTTAGGCTTCTCCCCGTAGAAGAGCAGTGCTCTGAAGCTCTGGGTCGGGTCCTGGGGATTTCTGCAGCCCATTTTATAAAATTCTTCAATCAGCGGTGGGAGGAGACACAGCCCATGGAAACCACTGTCAGGAGCTGATAAAACTTCTTTTATCAAAAAGCTGAAGACAACCCTGGTATCAATGCAAATGAGCAGCTTCTTCTCATCCCTAAAGCACCGATTCCCTTGGTTTTGCACAAATTAACAGATTATCTTTTAATATGTTAAAGTCTCCAGCCGGCGGTGCCGGGTGCACTGGCGCAGTCTCAGTGGTAACCCACAGGCACCCTGCATGCTGCGAGCTGGTCCAGCTACCAAAGACAGATCCCTGTTAACTTAAGCTCAGCTTGGAGTTAGACGTGGCTTGCTCCAGTTCTCTGAAAATAGCACCCGGACATGGTTCTGAACAGCTAGAACTTTCTCCACCAGAATACCTGGTTAACCAGACTGCCCTGTCCAATCAAGAGAGAGCTGAGCTCACCACAGTTTTTAAGGAATAACCCCCCTAACAGTTTTAGATCACTGAGTCTGATAGAAACAGGAATATTGAAACCACCATAAGCCATTTGCAGAGACAAAAGAGACTGGAGGAACCCCGGAGCTCTTACCGTCCAGATTGTCGTCCTGGTATTGTCCAGAGCACTTGCTCCTTCCGCCCAGCGAAGGGGCTGGACCCCGTGGAGGCAAAGCTGTGGGCCCTGAGCTTTGTGCAAGTGTGACAGGAACTGGGGTGCGGGGGCAAGGGGCCATCAGAGAGGCAGAGGCAGGCAGGCTCCAACTCTGCACAGGGTCTGCACAGGACTGTCACTGTCCCTGTCCTCCAGACCCCTGCAGGGCCCATCTCAGACGTCCTTCCTTTTTAAGTTGTCCTTGATGCTCAGTTTCCCAAATGCCACCCTCTCTGTCAAAGGGACAGGGACAGGGAGGGAAGGTGATCACAGCAGGGTCTGCCTATCTGAACGAGACGCTGTGCCCTTCTTGAGTGACGCTGGCAGATGCCTGGCTGGATTTGTCCTGAATGTGACTTGGGTCTGATGCATCCCCTCCCCTGTGGAGGCCACCAGGGACCACGAAGGGACTTGTGTTGTCCATGTGGCCCTGAAGTTTCTCCCAGGTTCAGGGCAGATGACAACAGCCTTCCTTGTGTGCTGAGTCCGAGAGGAGATGCGGTCACCTGTCCTTCCTTGGGCCCCAGTTCAGCCACATCGGAGCGAAGATGAGGCTTCCTGGTGTCCTGAAAAGGAATCCCACCCACCGAGTGCCCGCCCCACCCCTCTCCCCCATGTGGGGGCATTTGGTAGAGGGGACAGGGGAAAGGGGAACATTGTACCTGGACCACCAAAGGGAAAACATCCCCCTGAAAGTGCATGGCCTGGCTCCCACAGACATGTAGCCCAGCCTGTGTGTCCGAGCCAAGACAGGTGCAATCCCAGCAGCTGGCGGCAGTGGCAATCTATCCAGACAGAGCCTGGTGCCTGTGTGACGTGGCCCTGACAACCCAAACACCGCCTGTGCGAGAGTCGCCTCGGCCACCCGGAAGGGCCAAATACCTGTGCCCCAGCAAGGCCCTCGATGGCCCTTGTCTCACGGGCCTCCACTGGAGAGGTTCTAACTCCCAAAGTGCATGCAGCCAGGGAGGCAGCCGACTGCGAAACACAGTCGATTCTGACAACTGAAATTGGCCCTTAAAGAATGAAATGGAAACAGTCCTTTGTCAAGAGGGAGACACATGGAGACTTATGACATAGCACGGGCCATTTTGAGGCAGTGACTCAAGGGAATCTATAGCTGATAATCTAACAAACAGAAGAGGTTTCATTATGCTCTAAAATAGCACCGGCTACTGCGAGAGAGAAAAGAGCTGCATCAGTTCTGACATCACCACCGCAGTCAGACACCCCAGGTAACGCGGCTTAAAAGGAAAGTGATTTAAATATAGAAGCTCGCAGGGAAGGCTGTTTACTGCGAGGAACATTTACTGCTGCTAAACCAGACCCCATCTCCGGGGGTCATTTCCTTCCTCTGCCTCAAGAGAGGCGGCCACCCTGGCTTCCGGGGAGGTGGAAAGCGTAGGAGACCACAGGATTAGGAGGCAAGTAGATGACTGAGGCCAGATGGAAGGAAGATGATGCCTTCCTCCCAGTGCAAGTGATGACTTTGGCAGCCCCGATGCTTTTGCAGAAGAAATTAGGCATCAACTGCCTTGTGATCGTCCAAATGTAGCCTGGAGGTGAAGAAATGAATTCACAAACTAGACACCATTGAAACTAGAGGAAGAGGCCGGGCGCAGTGGCTCACGTCTGTAATCCTAGCACTCTGGGAGGCCAAGGCAGGGGGATTGCTCTAGGTCAGGAGTTCAAAACCAGCCTGAGCAACAGCGAGACCCCGTTTCTACTATAAATTGAAAGAAATTAATTGGCCAACTAATATATACAGAAAAAATTAGCCAGGCATGGTGGCGCATGCCTGTAGTCCCAGCTACTCGGGAGGCTGAGGCAGGAGGATTGCCTGAGCCCAGGAGTTTGAGGTTGCTGTGAGCTAGGCTGACACCATGGCACTCACTCTAGCCTGGGCAACAAAGCGAGACTCTGTCTCAAAAAAAAAAAAAAAGAAAGAAAGAAAAGAAATTAGAGGAAGAGACATTTTTCTATTGAGGGTCATGGACACACAGGAAAAAGAAATCACTGAAGGGCCTCACACAAATGAAAAGCAACGTAATTGAGTTTTTTAAAGAAACATAAAATAATGCAAAACAATCCAGTTATCCATTTCCTAAACCAGGAATAAAAAATATTAAACTATATGCAATAAGCGATAAGACCAAGCTTTGATCTTATAGTATATATCGTTATGAGAGAGACTGAAGGAGAAAACAGAAGTGAAATTACATTTGAAATCAGAGTGAGTTTCTCTGTGCTGAGCCCTTCGCCTGCCCCCATCAAATCCAGGTTTTTGGTCTGACAGTCCATAGACCTTTGGTGGCTTTTGTGACCATCAGGGGGCCAGGCGGCTTTCCAGGGAGGTCTTGTCTGGGCTGCTTCTCCAATCACAGATCCCAAGGATCACATCCAGCCTTCATGTGGAGGTCCGACCTGCATCTTGGTCTTATGGCTTATTGCACCCAGTTTACTATTTTTTATTCCTGATTTAGGAAATAGATGACTGGGTTGCTTTGTATTATTTTACGTTTCTTAAAAAAAACTCAATTAGGTTGCTTTTCACTTGTGTGAGGCCCTTCAGTGATTTCTTTTTCCTGTGTGTCCACGACCCTCAATGGAAAAACGTCTCTTCCTAGCCCATCCAACAGCCACTCAGAAAAGCCCTCTGCAGGGCACGGTAGGCGCGCGGAGCAGGGGTTCCCAGCCTGCTCCAGCAGCAGAATGTACTGGAAAACCCTGGGAAAACGCTGCTTCTCAGATCCCAGCAGCAAATCTGGGCCCGGATTCTGGGAAGAAACGCAGCCCGGGATTTTGGTCCGATGCAGGGTTTCTCGGCACTCTTGCCATTTCGGGCTGGTGAGTTCTATGTTAGGGCCTGCCGTAGGATGATGTGTCGTAGGATGTTAGCATCGGCCCTGGCCTTCCCCTACCGGATGCCAGGAGCATACCTCTCGCCACCATGATGTCTCCGGGAATGGCTCAGTGTCCCCCAGAAGGCAGAATTGGCCTGGCCGAGAGACACCGCTTGGCCCTTTGGTCGATCACGTATCCTGCACGGCCTGACACATGGCTAGAGCCCGGGCCTCCATTCCGAGGCGCAGAACCCCGCCGATTCGCCCAGCCTCAGCTTCCTGACGATCTCCCAGCCTCCCAGGCAACTCCGGGATCCCACGGAGATGTTGTCCCAAGGGTCAGAGAAAGACATTCCCGCCCACATTCGGGATTTGGAGAGAAGAGAGCCAGCCAGAGCCCGGCGTGCCCAGCGGGGTGGCGCCCGCGCCCTGTCCCCCAAGCCTCTGCCCCAGCGACAGGCCCCTTCTCCCGACTCACAGGCCGTCTCCTCCTTTGCAGAGAAGAACTGTTCCTACTTCAGGCATTTCAACCCAGGCGAGAGCTCAGAGATCTTCGAATTCACCACTCAGAAGGGTGAGCTGGGACGGAAAAGAGGGCGTGGGGCAAAAAGGGGTTTGTGTCACGTGCCACCGAGCCAGAAAGCCATTCAGCGCCCGCCCGGCGAGAAGCAGCCGGTCCTGGTGCATTTGAGCGGCGGCCCTGTCACCTCCCCACTCTGGAGGCTCCGAGACAGCAGCCGCCATCTCCAGGTGCCAGAGCGTCCGCTCCTCGGCGCCAGGAGAGCCAGGCGAAGCGGCGTGGGCTGGCAGCGCCTGCTCAGATCCGGTGGCCTGAGGGCAGCTGCAGTGACAGGAGCTAAGGAAGTGGAACGAGAGCTCAGGATCCTGTGATGGCCGCGGGGCGGGCGGGTCAGAGTCTGCGGGACAGTCTGAGCTCCTCCCTGGCCTAGAAATCCCTCCCAAGACCCTGCAGGGTACAGGGTGCTCCAGGGGCCACCGAGGGGGGGACAGACCCATGCCAGCGCACGCTCGGATGGCTGCAAGCACTACGCATGGGCGTGCACACACGGACACTCACACTGACACACAAACACTAACACACACACACTGACACCCTGACAGACACACCCAGACACAGACACACATACAAATGCACACAGACACACTAACACCCAAACACACTAACACATACACAGACACCCAGACACACATACAAACACATACACTAACACACAAACACACTAACATATACACACATTGACACCCAGACACACACACTAACACACTGTGACACACGTGTGACACATGGCCACTCACAGGCACTACACACTGACACACACTAACACATACACACCCTGACACCCAGACACACACAGACACGCATACTGACACACACTGACACACATGTACACACTGACAGACACTAACACAGAGGCACTACACGTTGACACATACACTAACACACGCACAAACATACACACCCTGACACCCAGACACACACATTGACACACGCCGACACACGTGCACACATGGGCAGACACTAACACAGAGGCACTACACACTGACACACACTGACACACCCAGACACACACAAACACATACACACCCTGACACACACTGACACACGTGCACACACGGGCAGACACTAACACAGAGGCACTACGCACTGACACACACAAACACATACACACCCTGACACACACTGACACACGTGCACACACGGGCAGACACTAACACAGAGGCACTACGCACTGACACACACACGGACACACGCGCACACACGGCAGACATAACGCAGAGGCACTAGGCGCTGACACACATGTACACACGCACACTGTGGCAGCTCCTCGCACGCGGGGCGGGCACGCGCAGACAGGCGCCCCCAGCGCAGGGAGGCCTCCTCTCCTGCCGCCCTGCGGCGGAGCCTGGTCCCTTGGGAGGGCCTCGGGCCACGCGCGTCGGGCACGACCCGCGGGCAGCGCGCCCAGTCTCTCGGCGGCGGGGCCAGTTTCGCCCCGCGGGGGACGGAATTAGTGGGCGTGGGTGTGGCTGGCCCGAGGGCACGGGGTCCTGAGGCGCCCGTGTCCGCAGAGTACAGCATCTCGGCGGCCGCCATCGCCATCTTCTGCCTGGGCTTCGCCATCGTGGGCACCATCGGCGTCCTCCTGTCCTTCGGGAAGAAGCGGGACTACCTGCTGCGGCCGGCCGCCATGTTCTACGCCTTCGCGGGTAGGCGG